>JALPQI010006821.1:0-56484 GCA_025490895.1 Thaumatotibia leucotreta
AACATCAACCAGAACAGTAAATTATAAATAATTTTACCATACGCATTACTATAAAAAATCTCCTCAACGTTAACCTTAAAACTATAAGAATACGTCACAATTTCGTACAACATACAATATCAAAGCTAACTGGCAACTGCTCTTTCACTCTTACCTAGTGCTAGTAAGTGCAATACAGATAGGATGATCTACATTGGCCAGTTAGATTTAGTAAGCAAATTATTTTTGTAACGAGTGACTGCAACGATTAAATACATCAGGTAACGAGACGTATAAATAGGGCGAATCTACACATTTCTGATTTTAATGGAAGTTCTTTACCAATCAAAGGTCGTAAAAGAGCGTTTTGAGACTTTTGTCTAATACGTATATTTGTATTATTGTAATATAACTATTTTATTCTTCAATTGGAGTTAGGATAGACGAATCTTTCTAGTCTTTTCAAAGATTTGTTTTAAGATTTTGAATGAACTCACAGAAGTTTTTTTAAGACCTTGAAATGTTTTTTTTCCGATATTATTTGTATCTAAGTATGATAATATTAGGTCTCAATATATAATTATACGTACATATAAGATTTAAACGGATAGGATGTTTTAATTTTTTTTAATAACATTTACTAACTGTTCTTTTACGCTATGACTTTTGGCTCAAGGTGAACAACTGTCAGACTAATTGTCTATAATGACAGGTGTTTATTTGCAGATTCGCCCTCTAAGCCTAACTAAAGTGACGGGCTTCGGTGGGTACGTACCCAACCCACCCGCCAGCCAAAATGTATGGGTCCCATACATTTTGGCGGGAAGGCAGCTTTACCAATAAATAATATGTCACGTAGTGAAAACATACGGGCGGGGATATAGTGCGAATGCGTTGCGTTTAATACTTGAAATTAAAAGTCTTTGGGTTCACAATAAATGTGATGTGGCAATTTTGATATTTTAATTGATGACATAATGGCGATGATATTGCCAATTTCACTTAAATGATTGTTGTAATTTTGTTTAGTCAAACACCACCGACGCCAAAATGTCTCTCAAAATATAAAATTAATTTCGACATAACCCTTTACTCCTTGTGGTTTTCTCAAAAGTAGTACGCCTGTTAAATACTCGCGACGTCTCGCTTTAAACAAAATATCTCGTGTTTAATACAAAACCAGACCGAGTCTTGAAAGCATCAAAAACTACCACCCTTATTCATAAACGTCTGCTAACTTAGCAAGCCGCTAAGTATTTGCCGCTTTCGGTCTTATCAATATGTCTACAAGAGTGAAAGGGACAATACTTAGCGGCTTGTTAAGGCGTTTATGAAGGGGGTTATCGCAATCCGCACCCCCGCCCATCGATGGCACTAGCCGCTTGGCGGCATAAGCTAACCGGCAACCAAGCCGAAAGAGATTACAAAAACGAAATTTTAAAGCATAATCTGAGTTTGACTAACAGCGTAGCAATCTTTGGTTCGGCCCGCAGTCAATTCCTTAATCACAACGCGGACGCTCGAGACTTGGCCAACCTTTTGTGTTTGGCTACGCGTGGCGCTTGGCGTGAAGAGCGAGATGGTCCGAGCGGCTGAAGCAGCGATCGCAGTGGCGGCACCGGAACGGTTTGGCGCCCGTGTGTTTGCGGTAGTGTCGAGTTAGCTCGTCGGAGCGCGCGAAGCGCCATTCACAACCGTCCCATGAACACTTGTAGGGTTTCTCACCTGGAATGTCAAATGGTTGAGCTTTCAGTGAAACTAATTCACACAAAAATATTGTGGTTGTGAGCATATATGCATAACCCTTTATAAATGCCATAAAAAAACTATCAAATGCGAGCAATTCACGTACACATTGTCGCGGGCGAGTAATTTGCAAGGCTGTACTGTGTGTGTGTGATTCGGTACCGTGGGGCTAAAGTCGGAAACACTCGGGGTCTCACCTGTGAGGGTTCGTTTGTGCCCCTTAAAATGAGAGATTTTCGTGACAGACCATTCGAAATGATGTATGGTGCGTGTCTCGGAGCCATTCGACTAAACGCAGAATCATACGGCTAAACTCAGCTCTTACCTGTGTTCGTTGTACGATCTTTTGTGTATCACAGGCAGGGCATTCGCAGTGGTGACCAGTACGTGTGTTTTGAGACCGCTCGGCTAAACTCGGTTCTCACCTGTGTGTGTGCGAACTTTTCGTGTACTGTCACAGGCAGAGCATTCGCAGTGGTGTCCAGTACGTGTCTCTGGGCCGCTCAGGTAAACTCGGTTCTCTCCCGTGTGGGTTTGTTTTGTGCGCCTCCAAATGCAAGTTTATCGTGTACTACTTATCACAGGCAGGGCATTCACAGTGTTGTACTGTGCGATTTAGAAACACTCGGCTTTCACCTGTGTGCTTTCAAACGCGACCTAAACTTTTACTCGGAAGCACTTGACTAAAGTCGGTTCTCACCTGTGTGCGTTCGTTTGTGCGCCTTCAAATGCGAGCTTTTCGTGTACACCTTATCGCAGGCGGGGAATTCGCAGCGATGCACGCGACGGCGGGGGTCGGCGTGCGAGTGGTGTCTTGGTGTATGCCGGCGCGGCGGGCTCGGCTCTGGAACGTGTGAACACACCTTTAGTCTAAGGCCTGAGTAAACGCTCGAGCGGAGCGGGCAGCGGGGCGTGCGGCGGGCGGCCATGTTAAGCGAATGAAAACCCTTCCGGTGGCGAATGCCCTAATCCCAAAATGCACTACTAGTCAATTTCGAAAGCCCCTCTTCTCATAAGAACACCCCGCCCACGCCCAAAACACTATAGCAAACCCATATTTTTTAAATACCTATCCAACGATATATCACACTTTAAAAATCATCCCCCACTTTTATTTACGTGTAAAGGCCCTAAAAACATTTCTTCCCGTTTTTTATCTGCCAACTTTGTTGGCATGGTTTACATACTGGCACCAAATTACAGCTTTCTAGTGTAAATGGTCTCTGAGATTATACGTAGACAGTCAGACAGACGGACATGGCGAAACTATAAGAGTTCCTAGTTGACTACGGAACCCTAAAAACGCATCCTCAAAAGCATCAAATTAAGATAAATTCTTGTGAAATCAATCACACTGAGATTGGGTAGATAGCACAGATGTCATATATACCATAGATCAAGCAAACGTATCTACTTAGCGTGTCAAATGAACTCAGTAAAATCCACTGAGTTATCCGTCTTTAATCGCAGCTTGCAGCTTTCGGGCGTCAAATTTTGTAAGTTAAAGTGAACAAATACATTAATAATGCCTTCTTTAGTAATATTAATTGCAACAACACAAAAAAATATGAATACTCAAGGGCCTGAGACATATTTAAAATCATAGGCAAGTAACAACTTCAGTACAAAATCTGACACGCTCGGCCGCCATACAAATGAATGAATTTGTTTCTTCTATCCAAATCTAATCCTGTGGTAGATATGCTATAACATAGGGTATTTTGGGACTACTGTGTTTTGAGATTAAAGCATTACGCCACGCACAGATGAAAACTAATGCGCGTGGCCTAAGTGCCGGTCAAATCGCTTAGACGCTCGGCCAACGCGCCGCCCGACGCTCGCCACTCATTCCTTACAGCCTGGCCACGACATTGGTCTAAGGCACAGAATTAGATTTGGATAGAAGAAACAAGTTCATTCATTTGTATGGCGGCCGAGCGTGTCAGATTTTGTACTGAAGTTGTTACTTGCCTATAAATAATAAATAATAATAATAAATATTCTTGGACATCTTTACACAAATCAACCTAGTCCCACGGTAAACTCAATTAAGGCTTGTGATGTGGGTACCAGGCGACGATATATAAAATAGATAGATACATATAGATACTTAAATAAATAGACAGCCATGACCAAGGAACAAATATTTGTGATAAATATATAAATACACAAATAATGCTATGATTTTAAATATGTCTCAGGCCCTTGAGTATTCATATTTTTTTGTGTTGTTGCAATTAATATTACTTAAGGAGGCATTATTAATGTTTTTGTTCACTTCAACTTACAAAATTTGACGCCCGAAAGCTGCAAGCTGCGATTAAAGACGGACAACTCAGTGGATTTCACTGAGTTCATTTGACACGCTAAGTAGATACGTTTGCTTGATCTATGGTATATATGACATCTGTGATCTAAGGCGACCAGCGGCGAGCGAATCCATGGGTTGAAGCGGGATGCCGATATGGGTACTCCCTCTCGCACGTATGGTTTTCCGCTAAGCCGGTCGCCTTAGACCAATGTCGTGGCCGCGGTATTACACTTAGTATAGTTTTAGTGTAGTTACTTTAACAGTGTTGAGGTTACACATATACGATCAAGTCACTTGTAAACAGAAGGGCATTAAGAAATAATGTACTTACTTTTACCCAATCTTTCCTCTACCTGACTAGAGTACCTAATATCTCCATCAGTGCTTGCGTGATAACAATTAATTTATCCTTTGTTACTATATTTTTGTTAATAAATGATTTTCCCTCTTTTAACTTACAGAGTAAATCGACAAGAGTGTAACAAGTTAGCAATTCTTTTGTGTGTGTTTGAGGCCCTGAGTAATATATATTATTATATATTACATAACATTTTGACTTTATAGATATAGTGTCAAAGTTAAAATTCGGTTGAAGTAAGTGACGTCACCAGGCCTCAGGAGGTTAAATTAATCACTCAAAGTCAACTAAGCCTAGCCCTATAGGTATGTATACCCTAGGTCTATGTGGACGCTTAAATCGTCTTAATAGGCATGATGACTGGCAAGTAAAATCAGCATCTTTTTTCCAACTGTCAAAACGATCACCACTATGGAATTTTATATGAAATACACAAAAGTGACGTCACGTTTGAGTACTGCCAAACGACCTACTCTTTTAAGTTCTTTTCAATTTATTAAATAGATGTTCTGTACAAGAATTACTGCAATCTACGTCTTAGTAATAATTTTTTCATGTATTATGTCGTGCATAATGTTAAAATGATTTATTTTAACTACAGTCATCATCCCTATTAACATGAGAACATACAACTGTTGTTACAGTCTTTTGGATTTACCCTGTAGTCAATTTAAGCATTTTAGGTAGTCACTAATATATGGTATCGATCTAAACTGAACCTCATTAGTACTTCATTGTAACCCCCAGGCCGCTGATGGCGACTGTATATAGATTCCATCCTGTATGCTTTAATTATACGCAAGTCCAATGCAGATTGGGGATTTAGTTCGATTAATTACTACGCTTAATTATCCACCACAATATTGTGGTACATAATTATGAATGTCATCAATTCATCATGAATGTCGATCGATATAGTTATTAAACAGGACGTATTCGACACGTTTCAATGTTCACTCATGATATGACTACCATAGACATGTGAACATTATTTTCAGTGTTTACAACAAAGGGTAAACTTTACTTAATCCTATAGGCAGATTAGGTGTGTAATGTTTCTCATACAAACAAGTTTTATATTCTCATATTGTACATATACAGGGTGAAATTTAAATCGTGAATCGCAATTCTCATTGAGAGTATAATATTTCACTCTATGAATAACTAACAATTGGATGTCACACAAGTTACTTAGAAATAGTCATGTTTTTTTTTTCAATATTTAAGGTGATTTTAAGAAATTATGAAGATTTAAGCTATTTAAGACGTCAAATGTAATGAATATGACATAATTTTAAACGAAATGACAAAATTGGCGTTATTAATTACTTCTATTTGAAGAGGTAATTTAAATTATTCAATTAATTTGACTTAATAATCCATTTTGATATTCTAAAGCCAAAAAATGCAAAAACACAAGCCCCAAAAAATACAAAAAAATAAAATGTTAATTTTTAAGAAACTTGTGGGGCATTTAATTGTTAGTTGTTTATAGAGATAGAAAAACAAATTACGATTCACGATTTAAATTTCACCCTGTAGTGTGTCACCGCTTCTTACTTTATAGGAATAATTAAAAAAAGTAACAATTTCTTTCAAAAATTACGTAAATAATCAATGAGCATAATTATGATTTACATTATAATTATCAAATTAGGTAACGCATATATTTTTTGAAACAATTTACGATTTACAATGTATTCATAATATTCATATTAATACTGTTAATGATGCAGCACATCTAGGCATGTATTTCACATAATTTTTACCCTCTGCATGTCATCACAAGCAGCAAAGCAAGTCGAATAGCATCCAAATTCACTTAAATAGGCGCAAGCTATAATAATGATATTGCTCCATCGCTTAGCAACGTAATTATAGGATTTCTATTATGAACTATCACTATGATATATACAGCTATAGTTAAGCGCATTGTAATTAGCACATACGACCTTATTCCTATCCAAACACTTGATTGACAATTTGCCATGTAGACTTTTATCATCATCATCATCATACACTAAAACATAGGTCACGAAACCATGTTTCGGTACCGTATGTCATCACTGGCAACATTGATCGAAGACTTTCGTCTTCAAGCACTGCGGAATATTGGACGAAAAGATGTGTCGTAGCTTCCCGAACGCTGCCCAACCGAGTCGGATTCGACGATTGACCTCTTTCTTGAAGTTTGACCTACCTAACTAGATAGTTTGTCCTTGGTATATATAGTCGTCTATAAATTCTAGTGTAAAGTTTCCGATTGTAACCGGATAACTGAGCTTTATGGATTTAGACTAAACTTGCCGCAAAACTATCTAGCCACTGATTGCATAGTATTGTAACGCCAAACGGGACTTTAAATATTATCTTGACGCTTCGAGCGTAATGTCACATCCTTGATTTATAATGTAAGCGTGGTGAAACCACCATTTTCAAGACATTGGATGTTGTGTACGTGCCTAGTGACAACCCTAGCCTAGAAGAGAATAATCAGACCAATTGCGGGTAGATCGCAAAACACAAAACACACGCCGCTAGGTATTGATGCATTTTCTGGCCAGTCTGCCTGCCACCACGGGTGGTACATAATAGTATTTATTTTTATAACCCTATCATCATCATAGTCATCCTATAATCTACGCATTAGGAGATAATGCCCCTAATCGCCATGCTGGGCAAGCTTTTTGGCAACTGGCATGACACTTCGATCCCTTGATCGACTCTTACGACACCCCCGGGAAGAGTTGGGGTGGTGACGAATGCAGAGAGAAGAGTTGGGGTGTGAAAAGGCTGATTTATATAATTATCATCATAATTTCAATGGATGATGGTTGTAAGATCTTGTCTACATGGGGTGGGTCCACATACACCTAAACCTATATAGCGACGAGGTCGCAAGTAGGTCTGGGGGTCTGTCAGGAAAATATCGAACTTTATTTAAAGGCCAATTGCAAAAAAAATGCACCGTCAAGTGCAAAAATAAGTATCAAAAGAATCCGCTCATAAATATGTTACGACGTTCTTATTACAAAGAATTAGAGTGCACTGGGATATATTTTTGAGTATTTTTGTATATACCTTATTTTGTCTTTGACTGTATATAGTTAAAGGTATTTAATAAAAACACATTTGTGTAACGACTTTTGGCAGTGCAAAAAGGCGCCAAATCAATATTTTCTATAAGCTATTAAGAACACGCGCCTATTTTTTTTAATGACGCCTTTTTCGAATACCAAATGTTGTTGGGAAGAGTACACACTATAAGGCGTCTGTTAAATTATCAATTATATTGCGCGATATTGAAAATTGTTTTTTTTTTATGTTGGCACAACAAGAGAAAAGTAGAGCCCAAATCGCGGCGGCACCGAACAGGAGACAATCAGTAACCTGTTAGTTGCCACCGCCTTGCTGGCCCGCTAGATGCTTCTTCACGCTTCGTTTAAAGGGTCCCAACTATAGGTCAATATTATTGACCGTTTAGGGTTAATATTGATTCAGAGCGCCTTTGAATTTGTACAATGTTATTGTATATAGGTTGGCCGCCTAATTACTATAAGTAACTTTCGTAACACAATTGACGCGATCTTGAATTTTATTTTGATTAATGCCTTAATTATGTGCATTTTTATTAAATCGGCCCTCAAAGTGAATAAGTCCTTTCATTAAAATATCATTGAAAATCATAAACCCTTAAACCAATCAACGTTAAATGCCACAAATTCAGGAACATATTCATATTAAACTGAATTATTACGCCCAATTCCCTTCATGACGATAATTTGGATTGGCGTAAACAAATTTAAGCTATTTGGCTATTTGAGGATCAGCATTTCCATAAATTCAGCAATCTAGGCATTCCAGGCACTGTTCGAATGAACGGTATTGCTAAGGTATTTAAGTCTTAAATTGCCTAGCAAATTGGCTTTTGGCATATTTTGATATTAAGTACAGTATTGAATTAGGAAATCAGGTTCGCTCGGGTAGTAATTATAGCAGAGCTTTATTCATTAGAAAATTATTGAGTACCTAGTATTCTGTCGCGCTAACTAAAAAGGACGCATCCCCCATAGAACAACTATGAGAGATATGCGTCTTTTTGAGTTAGCACGGCAGTATTGGGATCTGATAAATTGGAATTCTTAACTAAAGTCTAAAATTAGATTAACCAATTTGATAATTTATTGCAGATAGATGTTGCCACAGTTTCAATTAATCCAGTATACCGACTTAAGATTGGGGGCGGAGTGGTTTGGGAATCACCCGCGAAGCCGACTTGACGTAGGTTCTTCGGTTGATGCACTAGGTCATATTAGACAAAAATAAATTACTGTCTAAAATAAACACTGCTAGCCGTGTGGTGACGGCAGTAAGAATACATTTGTCACCACCCCAACTCCTCCTGCGGGTGTCATAAGAGTCAGAGAGAGGTGTTAACAAAAAAAAGAAACAAACTCACACAAACGAATCTATAGGGATATTGTATAAAACATTGGAAGAAACATTCACGAATCTTTGTCACTCTTTATGTGAGAAATATAAATAAAGCGAAATCAGCTTAGACTTTTAATTTAGTTTAGGCTGCTCTGGTAGGATATGTAAAAAAGCCTAAATTAATAAAATTAGAAGAATAAAAGTACAATCACAGCAGCAAAATTACATCAATAAAAATCAAGCATTAATATTGCTGAACACAAATGAATTGTTAATTAAGAACAATCAAAACAGAAAACATCAAAGCAACACCAAAATATACATGGGGGACAACATCAACTAGCTCAATCAAGGATAGTTCAACGTAGCACAAGGAAAGTTACACGACCATCGAGGCCTAAGGCCCAAGGCCCGAGGCCTAAAACCTAACCTACCTCTAGGCTCGTCTGAATCGCTGATTGGCTCTTCCTTCGCAGCAGGTGCTGTGAAGAGCGCCGGCCGATTTGTCGACGGCGATGTCCAATCTGCCCATCCGGTTTTCCGGACCGGACCTGTTACTGAACATCGTACACTTATCGTAGTGACGTCACATCTAACGTTTGAGATGGAGGCCTATAATAATCCTGCAATTCAGGGAATCGTATATGATATATCATCTTTAGATTTTTAGTCTATCCCTGTCTAAGTAATCCACTTCAATTATTATTTATAAAAAATTGTGTGACGTACGAACGCTACTTCAAATTATAACCAATCTTTGGCGGGTAGAAGTAAAAACAAATACACAAAACAACTTCACGGTTTAAATTGTGAAAACAATTTAGTACTATAATGTCACAAGATCATCACCACCTTCGTAGCTAGTCATTGCGTTCAAGATTTGAAAATCAAAAATGGCAACGCGAAATACCAAAGTCGTTTAATTTAAGCCACACAATTAACAGAACATTCCACGTCAAAAGAGCGAGACATAATTTATCTTTGGCAGGCCCTACAAGACGCATTGTCCCTATAATAACGGCTCGAGGCCTAAGGTCGAGGCCTACCTTTGGCTTCGTCCGAGTCGCTGGGCTCCTCCTTCACACTCGCAAACAGTGCAGGCCGGGGCGGCGACGCTGAGAGCGTCCAGTCTTTTTTCCCCCAACTGCTTTTCCGGGATATCGAACCTGGTGAACATTTTTTACTTATCGTTCGGTTTGAAGGGCTATAGGCGCGATTGTTTGCTACACTAATAACTGAGTGAGAAAAGATTAATAACCTAAATGTAAGCCCTATGGTGCCCTAAATTGTGGGAAAAATACATAATGAAAGTGTGATGATTCGGCCATATAAAATTGCTTGTAAACTGATAATATTTCATAAAATGTTCGGCGCAAGAGTGGTAAACGGATACCTTTATGAAATTACCGTACCCGTATAGGTTTAACTGCGTTACATCGTCTTTTTATAGCATATCGTTAAGTATAAGATCCCAGAAGAGTTATTTATACGACTAATATTATTATGAAAACAAAATCGATGTTTTCTATATTGAACTAGTACTACCTAATAATAATAAGCATACGACAGCGAGAGGTCAATAGCTCCACGAATTCTAAGGCTCATAAAAGTCTACTATAAGCAAACATTCGCTTGGCAGCTACGAGGCCTACGGACAAATGTGAACTATTTCTACGAGGCCTAAGAGACGCACAACGCTTAATTCTCCAGTAGCCATTGACGTATCTGGCCAGCAAAAGTTCATCATTGAATAGGACAATCCCATTCATTGTTAGATTAGTAAGATAAGGCACATCTTTGTACTGCTTTTGTTTCTAAACAAGAAGAACTCTTGGTGGCCACAACGTAAATTAACTTAGAATTTAGAAATGTATCTCCGCTGCAAATGATTATTATATATCATTACGAAGATAAATACTGACACTGTAAATTTTAATTCGCTTGGCGGCTACGATTAAAGCTAGACACTAGAATCCAGGTCCGATCTGCTATTCTAACGCCTCCGTTTTCCCTTATGGTAATATGTCTATCTTATACTGAAAATATAGAACTCAGCCCGTCTTAGTGTGACCCCTAAGGCTGTCAAGGCCTAATAGCGACGAGGCCTGGACCCGATAAGGCCTGAGGCCGAATCTCACCTCTGGGTTCGTCCGAGTCACTAGGAGGCTCGTCCTTGACTGCAGTGACGGTGAACAACGCTGGTGGGTTGGATGACGACGTTACCGCCCAATCCGGTTGTATTGTTCCTGTAAAGATAGTATTACAATGATAAAAAATTTTTTTCGGCAACATAAAACGATATTCTACGGCAAGCCACGTTACGCTCAATTGGGGCTTACGGGTAGTAAGCGCCAATATAATTTACAGATTGAGACACTGGTATGAAAAAGAAACAAATATTTACGACAAATCAGGGAATCGAAGCCGACGCAGGTCGGCAGGATAGAATGTTAAGAGATCAGATATTTAAATATTTTCAGACATTATACGTAGTGTGTTATATAAAATTTATAAAAGGAACTATTGATGACAGGATGCAGTACTGGACAAGTGTCTCTATATTTATTTTGAAAAAATATGGTGAAATCAGTACAACATTCACATCAAAAACAACAAGATATAAAAATTTCAACAACAACGTGGTTTTACAGAAACACGACATCATGGTATTTTATTATCAAACACACACACACACAATACACTTGTCATGTTTAGTAGTGTTAATTACCATAAATATTTCTTTAGCGAACGTAGCTTCTCTAATTTGGCAGAAAGAAACTTGCTCGATGGATATGAATACTATTCTTAGCCCATTACCTTTTGATATCTTTCTTTACCTTGTTTGTTTGTCCGAAATTCATACCGAATAAAACTCATATGGCCGAATTGGACTTGTTATCATTTGATGTACCCTTTTGTTCTTCAGTTCCGGACTCACTTTAGCACATATTAATCTGTGCGTGTTCAGATATTTTTGAGCACCGTGGCCGTGCCCATATATTTGATGGCGACTGTATATACTACCGGGATTACCGTCCGGTAAGAAAAATCCTGTCTTTAAAGAATTGACTGCTTCTAATAATAGGTGTATTAAAGGATAACATATTATTTTATTCTCGATTGCTTTCATTTTATATTAGTACGCTCGTGCGAAAACATAAACACCATCAGGCAACACATACAACAAGAACTTATGTATCTATTGGCACGAAATTGCACTACTATTTTCGTAGTACCTTTTTTTGATACATTTCAAGATGCTGGTATGTGAAAGGCTGTTCAACACTATTTCAATTCCTATCTTAATAATTTGCACTGTTCGAGTAAGAGAATAAACATGTCAACGCGTAAGCCAATTGTGTATTTAGTCTCATATAGAAATCCGTGAACATCCCAGCATCTGCATACATTCAAGGCCAAAAGTATCTACGCAGACAAAGCTACCAAAAATAAAAAAGTTCGGACATTTTTGTCCCCTTGTCAACGCTTCACTAGTTGAATTAAGGACTGCTGCAAATATTTTAGAGTATCGCAAGTCCCAAGTTCTACCAGTAAAATTTGACCTTGACTGTATTTACGAGGCCTAAAACAGATATAGGCTGGGTTACCTTTTGAGTCCTCTGTGTCACTTAGTGGCTCGCATTTCTCTGGTAGTGAGAAGAGAAGTGGTGGCAGCGGCGAGGCTAGAGTCCAACCACGGATCTCTTCAAGGGGCGGCGGACCTAAAGCCGGATTTATGTTTTAATACGAAGGCCTTTGATAACTATATTGAGGCCTATAACCTATCATAAAAAAAATGTGCATCGCTAATCATTGGTGTGCTTTCCAATATGATAATGTTATTCAGACCCGTTTTTGTCTCAAACTAAAAGCGCCACTATGTAACCTTATTGTTGGCATATTAAATTCCTTGCAATTAATAAGCCCATTAACGCTTTAAAAAATTCTAAAACGAGGCCTACGACTGAAGAGGCCACTAACCATGCCCTATACCGATGGTCTCTCGCTTCGCACAGCGGTCTTAAATCAGCGTTAGCCTACGGCGAGGCCTAAAATCGGCGAGGCCTAAAACCGGCGAGGCCGTGTGCCTACCTTTGTCCTCTGTGTCGCTGGGCGGCTCACTCTTGACTGCGGCCACGAAGAGGGGTGGTGGCGATGGAGGGGATGAGACCGGTGACCTCGCCCATTCTTCTTCGGAACGGCGTTTGCTTCTCGGCTCCTCGCGGAGGTATCTCTCCATTTCGTAGCATGTCTGGAAGGAGATTTGCGTTAGGTTTTGTATAATACTATAAGGTGGAGTCGGGTAATTGCGTACGTCAGAAATACTTGGATGATTTCGGAAGGGAAATCTTGATATGATGGAAATAATGGTGATTTTTATGTGACTTCACCTTAGGATAACATTATTGACACATTTCGAGAACACGATCTCAATTTTCGCTCAAATCTTCGCATATTCAAGTTTTTTTTTATAAACTTATAGTAGGTGGGGGTTTTTGAAAGTCGTCTTATTTTGAAAGTCACATAAAATTCACCCTTATTTTAAAGCACTTTAATTTTGCACAACATCGTGTTGTCATGTAAGGTGTAGATTAAGAGCAAAATTATAAATTACATCGGCAAAAACCAAATATACATTAGGTATCCAAGATGGTAGCCGCCCTTATGGTCCCCAAACGTAAAATAATGTGGAAATGATAACTGGACATAAAATTGTCATACGTTCCTTAAATCGGAGTTTTTAAAGCAGTCCTGATTTTATTGCCTATAGGAAATTAAAAAAAACATTCCGATTGCAAAAAAACTACAGCACTAATACTCCGTCTCAAATCGGATTAAAGAGTAAAATACTCCCATCCCGTTTCCCCAAACTCAACTGACAAAACAATAGTGGTTTTTGATAGTTCAACGTACTCCCTCAAGGTTTATAGTACCTATAGGGCATAAACCTAACGGTACAACTTGCTGGTAGCTACACCCTCGTATAACACAATAAAGTTCAATATCCCTTGTTAAGCCGGCACGTGTATTTTGTGTTTGGACAAAGTTATTCAAGCGGTCGATGAAGGCTTTAAGACAAAGGGTTAAGGTCGCGAATAGTTTTGGTAGTTCGGTGTCACGCTATGCGGTTGTCCTGTGCTGGGTTTCGGATTTTAGTCGGAGACAATGTTGGGTAAACACCGTACTAAGCATATTGTAACGCTATTAGCTTTAGAAACCAATTTTGTTAATAACGCTACCATTTTGCGTTAATTCGTTGGTTTGTAATCTCGTATCTCGCATGGATATACTTAAACGTATACTAAAAGTTAAGTAAGTCTAGTCTTAATTAGTAAAGAGCTTTTCTAACCTAAAACCTTAACCTTTCAGGTATGCCGAAATTAAGAAACCGTTAGGATTGTTTTAGGATTTGATAATTTTAGGTGAAGTTGTATAATAAGTAAAATTAAATTAGGAATAATAAGTTTAGGATAAAAATCGAAACCTATTATTTACCTAACTATAGACAGAAAGAAGATACGATATCTAACATTTATTAGTACATTGTGTATTTAGGGCGGTAAGTAAGAATTTGCGAACGAGTGTGAAAGTAAAGCCCAAGCCGAAGGCGCGGGCTTTACTTCACACGAGTTCATAATTCTTGTACCGCCCGTGGTACACATAATGTTTTTCATCACACCTGTGATGCAAAAAAGTAAATAAAACAATATATTTTCACAAAACTACTCTAAAATGGTCTAAATCAGGGATGACTTAATTTCATCATTTTCATAAAAGAAATCTCGGCGCGGCGCGCGGCGTGCGCAGGACCCCGCTAGTGCGACGTAATGTTGTATGAAAATCCTTAACGGCCTACTAGGACGTAATGACGCACCTACGGCGCGCATCACCGCAGCGTATTGGCGCACTTACCGAACACAGGTGTGATGAAAAATTACTAATGATATACAAACGTAGCGTAGATAGGAAAACTGAAAGGCTAAAATACATGTTTTTAGTGCAGATGGTGCCTTTTTTAGCCTCTAGTGCGAGAAGTGTGTCATTTTACGTCAGATCCATAACTTCGGAGGGCCATCTGTACTAAAAAACTTCGTACGAGACACGTGCAAAAAGGAAATTCGTAACTCGTGTCGATTTAAAACACTTCCTTCAGTAGTGTTTTAAAACATCACGACTCCTTTCGACTTTCTTTTTTCGTTTTTCGCACTTGTGTCGTTTATACATTATACATGTAGATTGGTGAAGTTTAATAAAAATGCCTACACAAGCACAGGAATTCGCTTTGCATGTATTTAATTTATTTATTTATCTAATATAAACCATAATAATTATCCATTCTTGCGCTGCGGCATGCATAGTACATACAAAACTATACATGCATATGTATTTTGATTACAAACATAAATAATGTAAATTACAATGTAGAGGCTCGGAACCGTAGACACTGAAGTTCGATTTTGGGATTTGTCTCTGTCACGCTAACGAAAGCGTCATTAGAGTGGCAGAGAAAAATCCCCGATTATTGCGGTTTTCGTATATCGCGTTAGGGCCGTAGTTTTTTCACTTAAAAGATGGCCCCCATCGGTCCAGTCCGGCAAAAACATGATTAAAGTTGCGTTTTCATTTAGTGTTCTGAGCGAGCATTCGTTCGTTCTTCGGCAGATGAAAACAGGATTTCACATAGCAAAATGTTCGTTCGTCAACCCACGAACAAGCGAATGATCTCTCAGAACAGTGACAACGCGACTTTAAACGGTTATTTTATTTGTAAGCTTAGGTGATGGATGTTTTAAAGTAACAGTTATCTTAAATATAATAAAATATGTATCTATTTTAAATAAGGTGTCGTCGGGAAACTAGACGTTCTACATCATCAGCCATCTCAGTCCACTGCTGGACGAAGCCTCTCCTATTAAATATGCGTATAAACGCATTAGAAGGTAAATGCTCATAATCGCCACGCTGAGCAAGCGGAATAGCGATCGCAGTAATGTGTCCACTATGATGACGCTGCTGCCTATCATCAATCTTCTCTATCAACGAATGGCCAGTGACACTTCAATCCCTTAGTCGGCTCTTACGACACCCGCGGGAAGAGTGGAGGTGGTGACAAATGTATTCTTGCTTCCGTTACCGGAGCATTCCATGAAAACATCTACTTTTTGTCGCTTACGACTCGCTATGGTAGCTACCCTAATAAAATATGCTAGCTGCTAGGAATTACTGTCAATCTTAAAGCCTTGATATGTTATTATTATATCGTAACTCAGCTTACTAATTTAATTTTTCAAAAGTATTCAAAAGACAGTGTCGCTTACGACATGTTTTCATGGAATGCTCCTAAGTACACACAGCCATCATTACCATATGCACACATTGATAAATATCATTTCGCATTGCTGAAGCATATCAAATCATATTCGCATTCGCATAGCTGCATTGGCGTTAAAAAAAACAGACTTCTGAAACAGTTTCTATTTCTACGATAGAAGTATCAGTATACTAGACACGTGCTGCACTAATATTCGACACTTATCATTATCAATTGACACACTTGTATACATATATTTTTTAGCGTTGGGAACGGTTGTGACAAATTTTGTGGGTACTGTTGTGACATTATTTTTATCATTTTGTTTAATTTGATGGCTAGAAAACGTGCGCGGAAGACAGGCCTCTGTGTCTGATGTAAATTTTTACGAAGAACTGAATCGCCTTCGTTAGAGAGAGCTACGAAACAAATTAAGTTAATCGCATTTCGCTCTTGCTAAACATCGTCATCAAACTCATTCCAGTTAGCTACTCTTTAAATTTATTTAGCATTTTGACTAATTTTATAATTAGTAACATATTTGGTATGACCTTACTAGGTACCTGATAAGTAAATTTCCATAATTGCTACGCTGGGCAAACGGGGTTGGCGATCGCAGTAGACGACGCTGCTGCCCATTATCAGTATGAAATAAATGAATGGTCAGTGACACTTCAAGCCCTAAGTCGACTTTTACGACACGCACGAAATGAGTTGGGAAAGTGACATATTTACGAGAAGTCTTACTGCCGAGTGCCGTCTCTACCCGACGTTTTCATATGCAATACCATAAACGAATAATGGACGTTAAAATATTATATACTTTTTACGATAAAGTAGATTATTTTTGTCACCGCCGTCACCGGACAAAAGGTGCATAATTTATCCCGCACACTCTACTAACATGATTAGTGGGTAGAGTTGCAAAGTGACCGTCATTTTCAATAACTGACCATCATTTATTTGAAATGACCGGTCATTAATGACATCCAATGTGTACGGCTTCACTTAGAGCAATCAAAAATCTGGATATTCAGACTGGAAATTAACGTCAATGGTAGTTAAAATACTTGCACTATTACTACTGCCCATTTTTTAGCACTTTATTAACGAAAAATATACACGATAAATATCATAAATTTATAATAAGTGTCGGTTAATTATTGAAAATGACGGTCACTACATAATTCTAATTATTGACGTTAATTTCCCGTCTGAATATTCAGAATTTTTATCAATCTAAGACAAGCCGTACACCTTGGATGTCATTAATGTCCGGTCATTTATAATAAATGTCGGTCAGTTTTTGAAAATGACGGTCACATTGCAGCTCTATTAGTGGGTGAACCATGGGAAGGCCATATTATTATAACTGTCAGAAAAAATAATGTTTGTAACTTTTAATGCTATTCAACTGTGATTTTATGAGTTACCCAGGAGAACGTAACTTACGTAACCGTAGCAACGATTGACTAAAAGTTGACTCAATTTCATTTAACTGACAGATGTAAGTAATGGCGTAGAAAAAACAATATAAAAACAGAATCATTAATAAGGGAATCACGTTAATGTCCACATATTTATGAGCCAACGGTATGAATGGAAAGCCCGTGGGAGAGAAAGCGCGCGTCGAGAAAAGTCGTTTAGAAAACGAACCTAGCGTACTATGGGCTTAGTACTTGTAGCATTGTACCTAGAAGTTTCGTAAGTTGCGAAACTTGCATAGAGAATGTTCTCGGAAATTTAAATTTACCAAACAATCTAATCAACCCAAGACCGTACGAGATACATGCCTTATGAGTTATATTTACTGCCTTGTTTATTTATTTACGATCTAAAATAATTATTTGTAACACTTTTTTTAAGTTCTTCTCATGAAAACATTCTCAATGACAACTTACCCCCTTATTCATAAACGTCTGCTAACTTAACAAGCCGCTAATAATTGTTTGTCCCTTTCGGTCTTAACAATGTGTCCATAAGAGCAAAAGGGACAAACAATACTTAGCGGCTTGTTAAGTTAGCAGACGTTTATGAATAAGGGGGTTACTCTTTTATTCTCATGAAAAATCTCGGACGTTTCCGAGTATATTTCGGCAATATTGAGAATGTTAGTCTGCAACTTGTACATTGCTAAGTAATACTTGAAGTAATTAGACAATACTAGATGTATGAGCTCTGTCAAAATAGTACGAAACGATACTCAAACTGTAAGTATCTGAAATTGGAAACGGTATTGATTATGCCTTTTTAGAGTTCCGTAGTAAACTAAACTAGGATGCCTTGTAGTTTCGCCATGTCCGTCTGTCTGTCTGTTCGCAGCATAGCTCATTGGCCGTTAAGCCGCGGTCACAACATTGGTCTAAGGCGACCGGCTTAGCGGAAAACCATACGTGCGAGAGGGAGTACCCATATCGGCATCCCGCTCCAACTCATGGATTCGCTCGCCGCATGGTGGCTTGCCTTGCCCAAGATAGCGAACTGACTGTTTGAAATCCACCCCATGATATGAGTATCAAATGAAAGGGTTTGTTATCAGGAATACCAAAAAAGCGTGTTTTTTTTGACAATATGAAGTTTAGGAAAGGATCCGCTTAGAGATCCTTCAGTACCTGTCCAAGAACAAATTTTTATGTGAAAATACTAGTACTATCTAAAAAGGCCCGGCCACGACATCGGTCTAAGTCGACCGGCTTAGCGGAAAACGTATGGTGCTGGTGCTCTCTCTCGTACCCATATCGCCCCAACTCATGGATTCGCTCGCCGCTGGTCGCCTTAGACCAATGTCGTAGCCGGGGCAATCTCCTGGAGGAGTATCGTTTGTATATTCAGTCAAAGGCACACTATGATAATGGTCGTGTTATTTGGCTGTGGTTTTCTAAAAAGAGGGTTCAACTACAGTTAATCTGACCATACAAATTTAACACCAATAACGGTTAAAACAAACAGGATGGTACGCGTAACATCGATTTGCGACCGAAACAGTCTCAACATGCACTCTATGCCCTTGCAATAAGGACCAGATGTAGGTAGTTACTTAGTTTCAGTACACTGAACAGAAGTCTGAAATTGAACTCTATTCCCTTTTAATAAGGGTCAGAGGTGGTGGTGACAAGTGTCCGCAGTGTCCATTGTCATGATTTCCGCTTTTTTGTGTGGCGATACGCTCTCATTTTGTTTAATTACTGTTTCACTTTTCAAATAGATGAATGGCTTTAGGTACTACCGACCAATTGGAACAAGAGGGACTATGTCATATTGACATCGTAAATCCAGAGTATTAGAATTTCCTATCCACTTCATTTTGATATGGTTCTAGAATGCTTCTTTACTTCAGTTGATAGTGAGAGAGTTAGTGATTCACCCTTTTTATCCTACTTCAAAAAAGCAGAAGGTTCTTAATATAACAGATTTTATTTGTATGTATGTTATTCGATATCTCCGAGAATCGTGAACCGTTTTTAGGTTTCCGTACCCAAAATGACGAAAACGGAATCCTTATAGTTTCGCCATGTCCGTCTGTCCGCAGCATAGCTCAGTCAGTAGCCGTTAATATAATAATATTTTTTTTAGGGACAGGTTATGTCGTTAAAGTTATCCCATTTTTGATTGCCAGGCAAAAGGTGTGGTAAAATTAAAACACATTCTGGTAGCATTGTAATCAAAAAGAAGTTATATGACGAGTTACGTCGAAAAACTCTGAAACCAAGCCGAATCCAGGAAAGATATAACATTAAAGACTCTAAATATGGTCAGGAATTGAGCATTAAAATATTTTGGAATGCTCGCGAGCAATCTGTATGTGCCATACCTACTTAAACAAATGTGTTTATTTCTTTAGTGTCCACCTTCTTGCTTTCTTATCTCATGACCATACCTGGGATAACTCGGGGCATTTATACGAAAGTGATGTAGCAAAATATTTTATCGACTAAAAATATATCGATGTTACTGTGAATGACAACATCAAAATGTTATTCGGCATAAATTAATATTAGGTACTTACTCTTCAATTAAAATAAAAAAAAAATTAAACGTGTTGTTACGCGTTTATTTTAAAATAGTTTTCAAAATATACAATTAATATTAAAATATCAATATTTAAATTGTCATTTTGATTAAAATGACATCTGCATACAAGAGGCCCGATATAAGAGATGACATCGAACCTCTGTACTGTAATCGAGAACGTTCAATAAGCACATCTTTTATTATAATTATATCGACATCTTTTTAATCGATATCAAATCCCTATAACTTGCCCCCAGTTATCCCAGGTATGCTCATGACACATTGATCCCAGAGGAAACATGCATAAGTCTTTTTTGTAGAGAATTTTATGTAGATTACTTATGTACTAGAACGTTTTTTGCTATAAGCCACGGTTTACGAGTTATTTACGAAAAATTAAAAGTAAGGACCTTTACACCCCTCTCCCCCGTTAGCTCCACCCCTAACCACCAGTACTTTTAGTATGTGGTTTAAAACACCATTCCCTACAACTATGCCAAAATTCGCTTATACACGAGTTTTTTCCTCTGAGTTTCCTTCGTTTGGTGTACTAAAAAAGGTACAATAAAAACTAGAAAAGAAATCTGGTTCTCCCAAACTGGTGAAGTGGGGATGATGTTTTTTTTATTTGCCGTAAGCCTATAGTGTGGAGGATCATTGAATAGGTATTTTAAAAATAATAAGGGTCTTAAAATAAACTTTTTTTCTAAAGTCAAGAAGTATCTGTATTGTATTGTATTCTCGCCATCTTCTCCGCAACTCGACATCAAACGTGCTTATTTTGCGTGGTTGGGACCACACTGGCCTAGTACTGATGAGGACTTCACATACATCCTTGAATTTCTTCGCCGGTGTATGCAGGTTTGCTCACGATGTTTTCCTTCACCGTAAAGCACTAAATGTCAAATGATATTTCGTACGTAAGTTTTCAAAAACTTGGTACGAGCCGGGGATCGAACCCGGGACTACTACGTGGCAGCCGTGAGTTTTACCGCTAGACCACAAGCGCTTAGGTAGTAGTAGTACAGTTACAAGGCCCCATGAAAAGGGCGTCCTGCATGTGTACACACCGTAACTGGACTCGGCACTTAACGTACTAAGCGCCGTACAAAACCCAACAAGTAGGGTTACCACTACGTAATTATAAAATATTTATTTACGTTGGGTTTCATAAATTATTTTTTCTACTTCCGTACTTTTATCTGTCATTTACAGAGTCGTGATCATACGCCACTCACCTTTTTTGACCTCTCTTAAACAAGGGTTGCATAAAATACTATTTCATGACACTTGCTGTCTAAGCGCGCCATCGCTCGCGTGCGTAGCGCGAGTAATAGAAAAGTGAAATTCCCTAGGGAGTAATAGAAATGTCAGTACGTCATTTAATAATATTATGTCTTAAAATTTATTTTTTTGTCGGCAAGTGTAATGAAAAACATTGTATGCATCACGGTCGGTAAGCGGAATACTAACTCGAGTCATAAACACTCTCGTTAGTAATTCCGTACTTACCTCCCTTGATGCACAGTGTACTAATTATTTTGAAAAGGCATTGACCACCTCTTTATAGTTGAAATAAAATTATGAATTTTGGTATAATTTATCAACGTAATAGGTGTAACAAAATAAGGGGGTGCCCCATGGGAAAAAAAGAAAAATTGTGTTTTTGGGCCGCCCCAGTTACCACCTTACTACTATATGGCCATTTTTTCGGCCGATTGCAAAAAAAATGTACTTTGTAATAAGGCCTTAATCAAAACAAAAATCACGGTCGCGTCAATTCTGTTATTAAAGTCACATAAACTATGCGGTATACTCTGTCCAGCAACCTTCGGTAGTAGTAAAAGGGGGCAAATTGTGGATCGCTCATAAAACGTTTGAATTTGTCGCCCCTTTTCAGTGCCAAAATTTGTTATACAAAATATAACTTCGTAACACAAAAATGACGACTTTAAATTTTATTTTCATTAAAATCTGTTTTGTGTAATTTTTTTTTCTCAATTCCAGAACTTTTTTATATGTGAAGATTCCACGGAAAAAACATGTCCAATACTTCAAAAAATCAGGACACATTCGCACCTTATTCCGTTAAAAGTAAGGTGGTTTTTCCTTCTGTAATTTGATTTAATTCGACATGTTCTTTCCGTGGACCCTTCATGTATGTTCGTGAACTTATTGACATGTTTTAATCGAATTGGTATGACCCCTGGATCCCGTTAGCATCTAGTCGGGATCTGATGATGGAGTCTTTAATGGAATGTTTTTTAATTTTTTTTATTTGGTGATCACAAAAAATCCAAGGAGGCAACCCTACTCCATACTTCCTTTTAAACAAACCAACACTAATTAAATCCTTCCAATTTTAGAATCCACTGAAAACTACCCGTCTCTTTTACGTCCGCACAAAACTGGAATGTTAGAAAGAGGCATGCGCTGACGTCATAAGTCATAACATATAGAGCGTGGATTTTCGTATTTGTATTGGATTAAGGTCGTTTCTCGCTTGAAGCGTGCGGTCAGCTTTAAAAATATGTAAACGATTTTGAGCTTTATACTTTAGACATACGTTTAGGAATGTATACATATTATCAGACGTGGCTATACTATGAATAGGCAGTTGTAAACAATTTAGTACACTTTATTTAAACGCTTTACGCTTTACGAGAAAATAAAATGGCGGATGGAGTGTCGGAAGAGTTTTGAGGTCGTTATTGCTATAAATATTCGATTGAGAGCTAAGTCTAGTAAACCTATAGGAGAAAAAAACATAGAAAATTTAAATTGTTTCGCGGTTTTTTACTAACAACTTTGTACATTATATTAGTTGATTGGTTCCAGTAAATGATTAACTGGAAAAATAATTCAATACGAATACTTTTTTAGGATTCCGTAGTTATCAAGGAACCCTTATATTTTTCGCCATGTTTTTTAAAGGGTATGGGGTATCGTTCATTAGGTATTTTAGAAATAATAGGACTCTCAGACAAGTTTTTCTTGGAAATCAATATTTGCGGAGATAATCACTCCTGTATACACTCGCACATTATTTTAAATCTAAGAGACCGAAAGGGACACAATATTTATCTGACTGCTAAGTTCGGATTTAAAACAGAACCACACTTTACTTGGGCTCTACTTTTCACTTACGATCAGGCCCCTATACCACAAAACTTTACAAGCGTACAATTCTACAACATTGTCAACTTTTTGTATGGGAATTTATACTATTTTGTAGAATTGTACGCTTGTAAAGTTTTGTGGTCTAGGTCACAGGTGGAGTGGAGCCACATTGTTGGGCCAAATAAAAAAAAAAAAAAACAGTGGCTGTCTATGCAGCACGTACACGTGCTCGCCGTATGACTAAGGGGGGTTATTCCCACCTGTTACCACCAACTTGACACCAGTGGTAACAACTGGGATTTTTTTCCCACCTGTTACCACCAGAGTACTTGGTGGTAACTACTGGGATTTTTTTTCCCACTAGTTACCACTAAAATATTTGGTTAGTTACTAAAATAATTAGTTTGGTGGTAACAGTTGGAAATTTTAATTCCCAGTTGTTCCTAGTGGTAACAGGTGGGAAAAAAAATCCCAGTTGTTACCACTGGTGTCAAGTTGGTGGTAACAGGTGGGAATAACCCACTACGGGGGTATGTTTCTAGTTGAAAAGCCAAAATATCGAAATATCGCTCAAACACGGAAGTCAGACAAATAATACCACACACTTTAGAGCTTCCAACTGACCTATTTGTGACTATTATACGAGTTTATGTTAGCGTGTTTGTATGGAACGGTTGCATGTGTAATTTTATGCAAGGGTGACCCGTAATGAGGGGTCATTTCGGCCCCGTACTACAGTGCATGGGTTGAGCCACAGATTAATGCTAGACATAGCGATATAGTACCAATACAGATAAAAAAGTGTCAAACATTTGTTCCTTGGTCGTAGCTGTAGCTGAGCAATTGCAAGAATGTAATGAAAGTAACCAATTTCTCGCTAGTTTATTGATTAAACAAAATTGAAGTAGGTACTGCTAATATGTCTAGATATCAAAATAATACTTGTCCAGATATAGTGTAATACTTAGACATGGATCATAAGTAAATAAACACATGATCAAATGGTCACTTTCATTACAGTTGCATGGATTTACCCGGTGTACGTATTTAATTAAGTACCTATCAATCATGTAATGTACATATATCAATTAAATATTTCTTCGCCTGATACATCACAAGCCTTAATTGAGCTTACCGTGTGACTAGGTCGATTGTGTGGGACATGAATGGAGCATGTAATATAAGCACTCGTTCAGGATTGAAACTTGAATGTAGAATCTTACTTTGTATTGTATAATAGTTTGTTTGTTTTCGCCTATGTTAAATACTTGTAAGTTAATAGAGTTGAAAGGGGCTTTGAGGGTTCCGTAGTAAACTAGGAAACCTTGTAGTTTCGCCATGACCATCTGTCTGTCTGCAGCATTGCTCAAAGGCCATTAGTAGTAGGTACAAATTTGTAATTTTGTACGGGTATACATATTAATCACGACAACAAAGTGATAAAATAAAATATTTAAAAACCTTATACCCTTATTGTTACACCGAGAGTGTAGATAGATACACAAACACATTATAAAGTGGTATATCTGCCATTTCTGATTATTCTCTGCTCATGAATTATTAATTTCAAAGGTTTTAAAGTGCGTGCCATAAAGTAGATAGAATCATGCATTTTGGGTAGAAATGGTTACCAGAAAGTATGAGTCATCCTAAATTCGAAGTAAAATCAATACAAAATCAGTACAGTTTAGTTCATACAGGATGAATGAATGAGTATAATTTTAAAGGTGTATTCCTGATCACATTTCGAGACTATAATGTGATATGAACTTATCTGGATTCGGCTTAGTGAGCAAAACATTTTTAATTTTCATAACTCACTGAAAAATGCCTGCACGATTAAAATTTGTACCTACAATATGAGTTTTCTCTTAGAATTATTAGAGAAGAGATTCATAGATGTTAGAGAATATGAGACAAAAGTTAGCGAAATAGTTCGCTAACTTTTGTCTCGTCCGTTTTCATAGTTTTATTTCATGAAAATTTATAATGTTAATTTACTCAGAAGTATTGGACTGAAATGAGAAATTAAATAAAGAAAGTTGCAATAGCCATCTCGATATCGGATCATGTGGTTTGCACGTGATACTGATTTATACTATAAGATCTATAAATAACAATAAATAGGGCGGCTCTTGAGATCGAAAACGCTTGACATGGATAATGTACGGTTTCAGCATTCTCACTATACATACATTATGTTAGTAATGTATTTCAAAAAACCGGCCTCGAGCATGTCGGGTCACGCTCGGCTATGCTATTCTCTTATTCACACATTCGACGCTGCGTTCGTCAACGAACTCGACGTCGAGACAGCCTAGTCTAAAATCCTAGCAGTTTGATTTGACTGTGTGTTTGAGGCTGTGAACGAGGTTGTGGGCGAGTTCGTCGCTGTTTTCGTTAGAGAATACGAAGTTCGTACATTAAACGTCAAACTCTCGACGCAGTGTAGTTCCAGCTCACGCCGCATTCGTCGCCGAGCACTAGTGTCGTTTAAAGTACATTAGTGAAATACGGTTTTTAGGCTCGATGCTGCCGAAGCGCTGACACAGCGCTGACAGCAAGGCGGTTTCCTTAGTGAATAACACTGCAGTGTAGGGCTCTGTTTATTCAAAAACGGCTAGGCCGATTATGTTCGAAATAGTTTCATTGTAAAGTAGTCTTTAAAGTAAATATTTAATAAATAAATGTCCTGGGTCGGCAACATGAAAATGTTCATGAGGGCCATGTCGTCCCGGCTGCACGACGCCTCTGGGTGCTTAGACAAGTTGCCAATCGCTAGCGCTTCATCGTTAATCGCAGCTAACTGTCTTTGTCGCATTAATATGAAAGAGTGACAGAGAGGGAAAACTACGATACGCTACTAAGCGCTAGCGATTGGCAACTTGGCTAAGCATCCTGGTGACCCAAGGGCTGGCGCTTACCTCGCGCAAAGAATCTTTTTAGCGATTCAGCGAGGTAAGAGGTAACGCCGCCAGTGTCATGGGCACCATGCCGCATGCCGCAGGCTGATCTTTTGGAAGGCATTTTCTTTTTATAGGTAAATTGTTTATTTACCTATTCATTTTAGTATAATTTTAGTTTAATAATTAATTTTATCTTACTCATAATATATCTGTAATTAAATAAAGTAAAACAGCTAAGAACCCAAAGACAAGAACAAGTAAGACCGAGTGGCCGAGGGGTACAGGCATCAGCCGCGAAAACTGAGTACGTGGGTTCGATCCCCACCTCGGACAGTAGGTGATCTTGATCGTTTTTCTTTGGTTTATGACATCTAATATTTATAATGTAAAACATCTATTTAAAATAAATATATTTGATTTATTTATATTTATTATAGTCTAGAAAACCCACAATACATGATATTTTTTGGGACAAAAGTTAGAGGTTTTTTCTCTACCACTGTCGGCGGGTCACGTACCGGAAGGCGCAGCGTGGGTAGGCCTCCCAAAAGGTGGACTGATGACCTGGTGAAGGTCGCAGGAGTCCGCTAGATGTGGATGGCACAGGCAGGCGCGGATCCAGGACTTAGTTGAGGGGGGGGGCACTGCGATCCAGGACTTCGTTGAGGGGGGGACAGTGCCCTATGATATGATAGTATTTTACACTTCAAACACCACCTAGCCATACATAAGTCCAGCGTGAGGGGGGGGCAAGTGCCCCCATTGCCCCCCCCCTGGATCCGCGCCTGGGCACAGGACCGGTCATTGTGGCAATCTTTGAGGGAGACTTATGTTCAGCAGTGGACGTCTTCTGTGGCCTATTTCACCATAATTACAAGTCTGACAATTGTAAAATATCACTGTGACGTCACAGGCCTTCGTAGGCTACGGCTACCGCTTACTATCGGACGGTCCATGTGCTTGTTTGCCACCAACATAAAATTATTATTGATAACATTATTACATCGTTAATAAACTACTTTTTATTTTCCGAAACCCGTGACAATTGTCGCAAGGTGTAGTACAATTTTCATTAAAATCTTGACATGAGGTTCGGCTGATATGTCGGAATTTCGCTACAATTTGTCGTGTTTTTTTGACAATTGTAATTTTGCTTCACAAAAAAGTAGTTATTTAAGTACTGCTGATTTATTGAAGTTCTTGGACTACATTCAATGTTGGTGGCTTAAAAACGCACGGTCCTTCCGATGGTAAGCGGTAACTGTTGCCTATAGACGCCCCCGATTGGAGAAACAGTAAATTTACAATTGTAGCACTTGTCAATGTGGTGAAATTGAGGCCTGATATGATGATAATGATTATTTTGTATGTATGTCCTTATCGGTCCGCGTCGTTGGGGAAGGACGCATTTTTTACGGCGTTAATAAAACGTTGCATCACGGTTGCTATTCTGAGCCGTGAGCCAACGCTGCTAGGGTTGTCGCTTCCAATACCAGTAATTTTTGTAATTCCTAATTCCAATACCGGTATACCAGGACTCGGGTATTGTACACACAAAAAATACCGGTATATTGATTTAAACTTTCACGATTATCACTCATATTTTAAAGACAAACGGGCCTTAATCGCGTAAACCTAAGTTTAATTATATTCTGACGTTTCGGGCATGACGTTACACCCGTCTGCCTGCGACCACGGGTGTAACGTCATGCCCGAAACGTCAGGATATAATTAAAAGTAAGTTTACGCGATTAAGACACGTTTGTTTTTAAAATAAAAAAAAACCGGTATTAGAAACAACACTCACGAGCTAACTGAACTGCATGCCTTGCCTACTCTGCAGTTGTATACGATAAGCGATAAGTCACGGGACCGTTATTATGTATGGAAATGGTTACGTGACTTTTTGTTAGTATCTGTTGTACGTTTATTACTTATCGCTTGTCGTATACGATTGCAGAATCGCATCTTGGCTAGGCCTGCGGAGTTCAGTGCAGAGCAGAATAGTGACTATAGTTCAAATATTTTATTATTGCACATTATGCACGAGATTATACACAAAAACATTATCACTAAAATGAAGATAGCAGTAACTTTTGTAAAGAACTTCTATTTAATAAAATATTGGAAAGAACTTACACGACTAGGTCTTTTGGTACTATACAATCGTGACGTCACTTTTGTGTATTGGTACATAGATATATTAGATATAAAACAAAAAGATAAATATATATATATATATGGGTCAATCACTTTTTTTATGTTGTTATTCTGTCACATCACCCAGGGGACAACAGTGTAATAGTTTGTTAGAGGAAAGTGTCCTGCATTGTCTACTATCATGATTAGTGGGTGACCCACCTTGGAAGGGCCCCATAACTGTCAAAAAATTCAAAGTTTTGCCAATTTTAATGCCATTAAACTGTGAATTTAAGGGTGACCCAGGAGAACGTAACCATGGCAACGAGTGACATAAAAAAAGTGATTGACCCATATATATATATATATATATACATAAGTGTGAATTTTAGCTAGGTGCTAACCCTAATTGCGGTATAGGTCACAGGCACAGGACTAAAATAAGCGGCATTAACGACGAATAGAATCTTTTATAAGAATTGCTATAATCGTAATTCTCTGAATAATAATTAACAAAAACACAATTTAGACATGGAATTGTCCTGAAAATCTTTCTTACTATATTTTTTAAATAGTGCCTTTTTTATGTTGTTACCTAGCTTAACTAGTCGATATTGTCTTATGAATCATTCCATGCGCACGATTTTCAATCGGAACATATTGTAATAGCTGCCTAAAAAAACTTTGCTCAACCAGACATGAAAATTTTAATCATTTTCTAACGTGTGACAACCCTTATACCAGTGTAGGTCACAGTTACGAGAAAATACGCGCCATTCACAACAAAATCAACCAATACGAACCTCGTGCATCCCACGGGTACGAAGAGGCATAAATATCTATACAAATATTCACCTTAAGCCATTGACTTAAGGTTATAAAGTGTGTACATATTTATAAGTGTAGTATGACTTTGCCCGCGTGAATCATTGCCCACTTTAATTCTGACTGGCGATTTGGCGCATTTTGCTCGCCAAATAATATATTTTGATATTTAACAGTTCGCTTATGAATTAAAAGCTGTATGCTTAGCACATGATTGGTATGTCAGTATGTCGCCGCGAGATAGATTTACCATCCAACTTATGGATTCGCTCGCCGGTCGCCTTAAGGTGCATTCAGACTACCGAGCTACCGAGACGAGCATTCGCTATTCTATCCCCCCACTCTACGAAATTCAATCGTTACTTAAAACGTGATAAGTTGATTTCGTAGATTGGGCGATAGAACAGCGAATGCTTGTTTGGTCTGAATGCACATTAAGACCAAAGTCGTGGCCAGGCCTTTAGGGAATCGTAATAAGGATATATACAACAAACATTCGGTTCCATAAGGCATTCTCCAATAATTCCGAAACGGTGTCGACGGCGGTCGAAACGCGAAATGAACGCGGAAATGTCAAAGGGCCAATCTTCAAACCGCCGATTGTTCGGTCCACCGCAGCTTTAATGGAAGGTATGCGGTTTTATCACTGTCCTTCTATCTGGATGCAACTTTGCCCAGTATCACTTTGCCGGGGCAAAAACGTATATCGGGATATCGTCGGAGATAGTACAATACCGCGTAACTAACAAATTGGGTCGATTTGAGTGTCAATTGTTTGATATTTGAACTCTATCTGCATTGGTAGTTACGTGGTATTACACTATTCCCGATGATATATGTTTTTCATTTCATTTGTTCTCCACTACTCATTACGGTAATTCATAAATAGAGTTACTTCGTTTAGTTCGTGCTTACCTTCCAATATTTTCAGACCATCAGATGGTATGATAGATTCTACATCATCAGCTCCATGACATAATTCTATATTAAATATTACTAAATACACGTGAATTTAACCGTTTATTTAATTATATTTATACACACTTTTGCGTCAGCGGTATCCAGATACAACATTGCCCGATTAATTGCCTTTACATTTCATTCACACACGGTTCCAGAGTTAAATTAAAAACGACATTTTAATTTAAAACGAAAGGATAGTAACAACTTGTAAATCCGTGTCCATTCGTGTTTTAAAACGAACAAAATGTCGACTGGAATCAACGGGAATCATGTCAAAAGAGCGAAAAAAAAAAACACCTTTGGAACTCGAGAATTGCATGCAAATAAAGTTTACATTTGCATGATAGCGAACCAGTAACCGTACCATGAGCTGAAAAGTAAAGTAAAGGATACGTTTTACTCGACACGTAATGCATTCTATCGCGCTCACACTTACATATTGGAGCGAGCGTGATGGCCTGCTTTACGTGTCGAGAAAAACCTAACGCTACCGATACCTGGAAAGTCGTGGTACAGCTACTGGTAGAAAATTGCCGTAATTGGGGATGATCGTCGGTTCCTCGGAATACTTTTGAATGGAAATTCATCGGCGTCAATGTATCTGAGCGGTGGAAGTGTGCATTACAACGCGAAAACACAAATCAGACACCTTACGTAGCATGATAGTTTGATGGCTCTTATGTATTTACGTATCTATATATTATATTCTGTATGTATCTATCTATTAGATATAATATAGATAAACAGTACCGGCGGCGAACGTGTTAATCAAAACAAAAATCACGATCGCGTCAATTGTGTTACGAAAGTTAGTAATAAAAACTATGGTATAATCTGTCCCACAACCTTTGGCAGTAGAAAAAGGGTGCAAGTTTAAAAAATCTAGGTGAGTATTGTTGATCGCTCATAGAAAAGAATTAGTCGCCTTTCTTCACTGCCAAAAGTCGTTACAGAAAGTTTAACTTCATAATACAAATATTATGTCCTTAAATTTTGTTTTAATTAAAGACCCTTAATTATGGACAATTTATTTTCTTCGGTTACCGCGAGGATTACACAAGAAATAAAACTATGAAAACGGATAAACTCGTATATTAACTAATTTTAACTTCATTCCGACGTTTCGAACACTTTACAGGGTTCGTGGTCTGCGGGGTGATGTGGATGAGACTCATGAGACTCATGACATTTGAAACGTCGGAACGAAGTTAAAGTTAGTTAATATACGCGAGTTTATCCGTTTTCATAGTTTTATTTCTTATGTGTAATTTGTTTTGCAACCATCTCATAAAATCACAGGAATTTGAAATGACAAAATAAGACGACAGTCCTTAAAAATGCAAGACAAGTTTTAGCCGAGTTTTGCATCTCCTTGCCTCAAAGTTTGACTTTAACGACGAACTGAAAGTTCGTGAACTTTAAAATCAGGATTTTAAGTGGGTGAGAGTCGCGCAAGATCAATCTGGCTTCGAAGCAAGCACAACTTCTACGGCACCAATTACTTTGTAGCATCCAAAGTAGCCATTTACTAACTCGCTTATTCATAAACTTCTCCTTAACAGGGTTACTTTTTCACAAGTACAATACGAGTAAATCAACATACGTAATAGTAGTCCAAAGTGTCCAAACTACTAGCATTTTTTGTAACAAAAATAATAATGTTCGAACTTATCCGTAAATCTAACATGAAATGTGGACGTATTACGCATCTATCGACGTGCATAACTAGCAAAACGCACGAATTGTCAACTGTTTGTTTAAAATGTCATCGCGCGCGGTATGGCGGATTGAATCACCCCTTCCCGCCGCCTTCGTCATACCGCACCGTTGACGCCTTGTAATTAGTGCGCCCATTATGTTACATTTGCATGTAGAAAAAATAAAAAAAAATTAATAAATATGACCTACTATCGATATTAATGATATGGTAAAATTTATTGTACCGGTGAAAAAGTAATCCTGTATAGGAGCATTCCATGAAAACATCTACTTTTTGTCGCTTACGACACACTATGGTAGCTACCCTAATAAAATATGCTAGCTGTTAGGAAACACTGTCAATCTTAAAGCCTTGATATGTTATTATTATGCCGTAACTCAGCTTACTAATTTAATTTTTCAAAAGTATTGAAAAGACAGTGTCGCTTACGACATGTTTTCATGGAATGCTCCTATATGACCACCCTCCGCTCAGAGATGTTCAAACTTTGACAGAGCTAGAAAGAACATTCGAACATATTTATTTAGGAGTTGGGAATTGTGGAGGTACCTACTCGTAGTTGCAGTATTAGGCCATAATTGTTTTTACGGTAACTGACGGGATTTCAGTCGAATTGAGAACACCCTTTTCAGCTCTAACGGTAAATCGAGAGCAACCATTTGAAAATTGAAAACAACTTGATCAAACGATTTCAAGCCGGCAATCCAGCCCAGAAATTAGCAAAATCCTGTTAAACAACGAAATTCCTTTACATCCTCGCTCAGTTTAATTTCTGTATCTGACCGACATCACAATCGACAGGCAAATTGCATTGCAAATGGTGAATAGCCGAAAACGCCGGCTGTTCCGATTTCGGGCTATTTTTAGGCACAATCGTAGAATATGGTGAGGGAGCGAAGTAGCTCTATTTTGGTGTTGTTGAAGAATGCTATGCGAAGGATTTAATTGGAGACGATGACGAAATTGTTGAAGTCTGTCTCTCTATAATTTTAAGCACGTATTTGCTTTTTCTTTAGTCAATTACATGAAATAAGCTTTGCTATAAATAAGTGTTACATTTACATTGTACGTATATAATCCTCACTATATTTGCACATTTTAGTGTTTAAGTCCTACTTTTACTGCCAAATTTCTTCTGCCAGACTATAAAGTAAATATTTTTAGGGTTCCGTAGCCAAAATGGCCCTTATAGTTTCGCCATGTCCGTCTGTCCGCAGCATAGCTCAGTGGCCGTGGCAGTGGGTTAATACTAGAAATCTGCAATTTGGTACAGGTTTAGGTACATATTAATCATGCCAACATACATAGAAAAAAAAATCGGGTACTTCCCCAACTGGTGAAATGGGGATGATTTTTTTTATTTGCTGTAATCCTATAGTGTTGGGTTTCATTGAATAGGTCTCTTAATAAGAATAAGGGTCTCAAAAGATTTTTTTTAAATAATATTATGTCTTAAAACTTATTTTTTTGTCGGCAAATGTAATGAAACACATTGTATGCATCACGGTCGGTAAGCGGATTACTAACTCAAGCCATTAAAAGCCCTCGGGCTTTAGTAATGCCGTACTGACCTCCCTTGATGCACAATGTACTGTTGTATACTTTTTACAAAGTTTGTTATGTATATTGTACATTACATCTCAGATAGGTGTGTCGTAAGACTCGTAAGATATTATATAGGCCTCCTCTAACGATCTGCATTTGAATCTGTCTGCCACGACTCTTATCGTGCTTTCGTCCCTGTCCCCCCAACAAAAGCGTCATTAAAGAGACAAAGACAGATGCACGAAATTAGCGAACTCAGAAGTTCGCGATAGACTTACAGGTGCATTCCACAAGAATATCGAATACGTGACGCCATTCTTCGCATACAACTACTAAGTTACGGTTACGATTACAATTTTTGGTGTATCTTAATTTTATAATTATAACTGTCTGTTTGTATTTATAGAGAATTCTCGCACTTTCCATAGATTTCTAAAGTAGCTCTCATAGCCGTCACGTTCCCGACAAAGTAGAGTCTTTCGTGGAATGCTAGGTGCATTATTATTAGTGCTTAGACAAGTTGCCAATCGCTAACGCTTAATCGTCAATCGTAAACGAAAGGCAGCTAACTGTCTCTGTCGCACTAATACGAAAGAGTGACAGAGAGGGAAAACTACGATACGCTACTAAGCGTTAGCGATTGGCAACTTGTCTAAGCATCCAGGGCATTTTATATTATGATTAGTCTATTTAAATGCTCTGGGTTGCGGTTATCTTGTGCATGTATGGCATGAGTCATACATAGTTACTCACTACGCTAACATTATATGTTTACTTTAGCAATGGACTAGCAACACACGTCCGCCCTAGACTTATACGATAAGCTGTATGTTAAGGTCAATCATTACTTCAAAACTCAAAATAGTACATTACCACACAAGTGCGAAAAACATGAAATTCGAAACGAGTGAGGGAGTGTTTTAAATCGACACGAGTCACCTAAAAAAGGCACCATCTGCACTAAAAAGGGCATTTTTAGTACAGATGGTGCCTTTTTTAGGCTCTAGTGCGAGAAGTGTGTAATTTTATGTTAGGTCCAAAACTTCGGCCTTCGGAGGGCCATCTGCACTAAAAAACGTCGTACGAGACACGTGCAAAAAACGAAATTCGTAACTCGTGTCGATTTTATCATAAAACATGGCCACTCGTTTAGAATTTCATGTTTTTCGCACTTGTGTCGTAATGTATTATTTCACATTATTTGATAGCTGATCTCGATTGGTCTTACTTTAATTTGGTCCAGTTCTGACAACGGCATCCATGAGAAAACCATATACGTCCAAAATTTGCATATGTACTAGGGCTCTCGGTCGTGTCCGGGTTTCGTGTACCCGTTTCCGTGTACCCGTTTCTTTGCTACCGGGAAACGGGTTTCTTACCCGTTGGGAACGTTTCATTAGGAACCGTGTAATTAAGACACGGATACCCGAGTACCTGTGTCTGGTCCGCCCTCAATGTGTAGTGGCAGTGGCAATCTAAAATATAGGTACGATTTTATATTTGAACAAAGTATTGAACCGCATTTAACCTGCAACAAAGAAAATCTCTAGCTGCGTAATTCGTAAAAAACTGCGAATTTTTCGGTAGGTATTGTTTTGTTTCAGACTTTTTACTAATAAAAACATAGGTTTTTCGAATATTCAATTACAATGGATCCGCAAGACTCAAGCTTGGAAAAGTTTCTAAGTGGATCCGCGGACCCGCGCTTGGAAACGTTTCTAAGTTGGAAACGTTTCTTGGCGTTTCGTGTCGTTCGGGTTCTTAGTACCGCCGGTGCTAAGGATTCGTGTACACGTGTCTGCGGGTAACACGGATACCGGGAGCCCTAGATGACAAATGGACCAATAACCCAATATCAAGCCAATCGATCAAGAAAAACCGAATTGGTACCGTGGGCCGTGGGTGCTTATTAGTCAGAGTTTGATGATGGGAACTTGGAGAAATCGGTTAAAGTCGTTTTTTTTTTATTTGATGATTATCATTAAGCCTCTTATTACTCGGATATAGGTACTATATTTTAGAAAACAACTACTGATTACGAATATCACTGACTCAATATATTAATATCCTCATTTTCAGAAAGAATACATGAAAATCCGAGCATAGATTAAACCGAAAAACACCAAAATCAAGATATTACACGTATTATTACTGGAAACAGAAATATTCTTCTGTAATCTGTACGTGACCCAAATTCTTTAAATCAATGAACATACACCAAGGCCCCTAGAGTATACAATGACGCCTCTGTTACATATTTCATCTTCTAAGTGCTTAAGCGAAATTGGACTTTAACGGTATAGCAATATGGAAGCTGAGTTATTGGGTAATGAATTAACAATACGATAATTAGGGTAATGGAATGTCGAAATCTCGTAAGGGCCACTTAAGCTTACTCCGAATTGGAATGGAATACGCGAATTTGCTTGTAGAAAAAAATCATCGCCGGGATCATAAATCATAATTCATAAAGTGGGAGGATTTTTATTTTGATGTCGTTTTTTAAAATTTACCAAATTTGGACTTTTTTTAGCTTTTTCTACTGAGAATCCCGAGCGCTTTCGATGCTGATAAAAATAAATAAAGTATCCCAAAAAAATTCCATTGAGTTACTATTTTTCATACACTTATCTGACCTGGATCGAAAGAGCTCGCGATTCTGAGTAGAAAAAAAATGAAAAATACCAAATTGGGAAACACTACAACAAAATGAAAAGCGTAAGTAGTAATCATCATAATCGAAAAGCCGAAATACAGCCACTGCTGAACATAGGCCTCCCCTAAAGATTGCCACAATGACCGTACCAGCGGTCTCCTGCGACTTTCACCAGGTCATCAGTCCACATTGTGGAGGAAGTACCCCTGCGTTTTCCGGCCGCCAGTCGAGAATCTTTCCGCCCCAACGGCCATCGGTTCTACGTATGTGCCTCGCCCACGTTTACTACTTCAGTTTATCGATTTGTAGAGCTATATTATAGATACTATCTTTGGTTCTGCTGCGAGCTATATATCTAATATCTATGGTATTTTGGTACTGCTGCGGATGGTTCCATTTCTAACACGATCTCGCAGAGAGACTCCTAGCATAGCCCTCTCCATTGACATTTGAGTGACTTTGAGCCTGCGACCATATATAAACATGGACGTCTAACGGCAGCTCAAAAATTCCCCCAAAACTAATTGTTCAATTGTGCCAATATGGGCAGGACACTTTTTTTAACACCGAGCATATTTTAGGCGCAACGTCTTTGACAAATGTTTATAGAATAGAGCCAATCAACACTTTGATGGACCAATCACAACTATTTTTAAATGGCGGTTTAGGTTTTTATATGTTGATATTGAAATTCATTACTGTGATGCATTGAAGAGGGGGTGACACTGTCAACTAAAATTCACGACCGTTTTTGAAAGGCAGTTTTTAGTATGGCGTGCTGCATCCATGTTTTATTTGTTTGTAGCTTTGAGCCTTCTTATGATGCTCATTGTAAGCTAGCACGTTTCAGTACGGTATGCAAAACACACTGATCATATTCATAACTTTCGTCTTCAAGCAATGCAGAATATTAGACGAAAATATGTACCGTATGAAGTAATAAGGCATTGTCATATGAAAATACACTTTTCATCTCGATCACTGACTGAGAATTTAAAATCCTAGTTGCGTGAAATTGTCTTGGAGATGGGAGTAAGACGTGTGGTTTACATGCAACCCTTTTTATAAAACAACTGTAAAAGTAAGTCTCACATTATAGTCTGATTGAAAATTAAGTACTTAGTGGTTATTTTGAGATTTTTATCGTTATAATGTATGTAGTTAGTTGGTCTTGCGACCTACCAATCTAAATATTTTCTACTTTACCTAAACCCTAATTAAAATACACTTTTCTTAAAACCTAAAATTAATGCACTAAAATAAATACATCAAACAATAAAAATGGCTCGATATTATCAAATTATAAATTTCATAAAATACGCTTTCGCATAAAACAATTATAAAATCTCATAACACTCGCGTAACATTCGCATTGCATTAATATTTTACAAATCATATTTATACCTATAATTATCGGCGCAGCCCGGCTGCCAATCGCTAACGCTTAATCGTCAATCGTAAGCGAAAGACAGCTAACTGTCTTTGTCGCACTAGTCCGAAAGAGTGACAGAGAGGAAAATCTACGATACGGTAAGCGTTAGCGATTGGCAACTTGGCTTTGGGACATTTTTTTTCTCCTATTAGGACCAAAAGAGCTTACGATTCTGAGTTGAAAACTTGAAATCATATAAAAGTACCTGTAGAAATATTGAGAATAGAATTGTATTTTTAGTGGCATTACAAGTACTGAAATAAGCAATCTCGTTTCATCATTTTACAATTAGGTTTAACATTGGTCATATGACAGTGTTACGCGGTGAGAAATTTTTAATAAAATATAAAATGAAGTTTTGTAAATTTCTTGATGCCCCAAATTAATAAAATAAAAATGAAAAATAAATAAAATGTATGCGAGGTTTTCAACGCATAAAACCACTACAAACGCAATTCCATAATGGAGGTAATTTATCTATATTTAAGATATTATTGTGTAGGTACTTAGACCAACTTATCGTCAATTTCCCAGGACTCCTCGTAAGACACCAACATACCTAAAACAATGAAAATGTGATTAGTGGCATACGTGAAGGCAAAACAAAGGAAACGCAAACACAATAACATACAAGCGGACATACAAAGTGTTATCAAAATGGTGATACAAAATAAAACACGAATCCATTCTTGATTTTGAACAATTTTTCATATGGGCACAAATATAAAAAGTCAAGAAAAAAATCGACGCATTTTGGTCAAACTATCTTAGCACATTTCAATAGAAGAGTCGGTTTTTTTCTTATATTTGGTTCCATAGTACAAGTTTCCATAGCAAAATTATTAATATATTCATGTTTTAATATCACCATTTTAGTTTTAATTAAAATTTAAATAAATCTTAATCTAAATATCTTGGGACATCTTACACAAATCGACCTAGTCCCACGGTAAGCTCAATGAGGCTTGTGATGTGGGTACCAGCCCGGCAAGCACATCATGGGCGCGGGACGACAAAAACTGCGACATAGAGTTTTCTCGAGCTATGTCACGAATTGGTAGCACAACATGTGCGCGAGATAACGCTGACTCGCGATGATCTATCAAAGCGACATAATTATTTCGCTTGAAAGTCCCACGCGAGATATCCTCAAAATTCGTAGCACAAGTGTACCTTGAGCGACAAAATACATTGCGTCTTAATGTCAAAATGCGACAAATTGTCTTCGAGGTGTGAAGGTGGCGAGAAAGTCGAGAAACACATAAAGTTCGTTATGGATTGCAAATTTAGGCTTTCAGTCGAATTATTATTGTAGCTATTGGTAGTTATGAATAGTCTGTTTTAGTACATGCGTTCTAAGGCATTATTTAATGTTTTAATATTAACAAACTTCGTTTCATTAAGTACCGACCCTACAGTCGATACCGTAAGGTCTGACGACACATGGAGGTTCAATAGAGAATCAAATGCTAGTAATATTTTCAAAAGTAGCGGTTGTAAAGAAGAAGTATTAACGTACCTACCAATGCTAATAGCTATTGAATAGAAGTATCTAAGGATAGAAGTATCAAGATGCATAAAATTGTGATAGCGATGTTCTGTGTAGTATACCGTACAATTACGCAGTTATATTTAACAAGATACATACTGGAACAAGTACAATATAATTAATTTGTACACATTTGTACACATAATCTATATAGGAAAAGGTAGATCAGCCTGTATTAGTTCACGGCTGCATGGGCAATGTCCTTTTCTTAGCAGCTTATGCGCATGGACGCATTAGGAGGTTAATATATACCCATATTCGGGAGTAGTGTGTCCACTATGATGATGCTGCTGCCCATCATAGTAGACACACTGCTCACACTACTACCCATTGATAAATAAATAGTCAATGACACTTCAATCCTTTAACCGACTCTAACGACACCAACGGGAAGAGTTGGGGTGGTAACAAATGTAATCTTACTACCGTCTCCACACGGCTAATAACTAGTATTTTAAACAAATAAAAATATATATAATAAATAATCCAGTATGTATTTATTACAAAAAATGTATTTATTATAATAACATGTATTAAATACTCAATGTAACAAATATTTGTATCGTAAAGGACAGTTGAGCCAAACAAGTTTACAATCACAAAAATATTAATAATTTAATTAGGTAATAAACGCCTGTAATTTCTGCTCTATTGTAGACGATCGTCTGAATTGAATGGACACTTTTATACTTTGCCGCAGAAGTTCGCGTCCAAGGCGTTATATTTCTTCCACTATGTGAAATGTGATTTACTAACATAAATTGTAACAACATGAAACCTCATAAATATAGTGAAAAAATATCATACACCCGTGGGCTCTAACTTCAACGATATGCTTTAAAACCACCCAACCAAATGCAGGCTGCGCCACGAGCTCGGGCGCCAAGCGTACTCTTGTTGTTCACGACGAGCTGCAGAGCGCGACCCAGCAGCCGCCTTCATGGCTGTTGTGGAATCCGATTTGCTGATAGATTCTTCAGTTTGCGCCATATCTTTAAACAGTATGAATAATTGATAAATACCATGCTTTATTGACAGCTTCGCAAAAATAACCTGCAGATCAAATAAATAATCGTAGTAGGTATGATTTTTACTATACATAATACTATCAGACGCGATGTATGTAAGTTACGGTGTTACTTTTCTTGACCATACTTGACCTTAATAATTAAGAAATAAAACTATGAAAACGGATAAACACGCGTATATTAACTAATTTTAACTTCATTCCGACGTTTCGAACACTTTACAGGGTTCGTGGTCTGCGGATGACCGAAGCGAAGAAAATCTTAATAATTAAGTTGGTATATGTAGGATATCCGATATATCAACTACTTTTAGGTCATAGGTATATTGTTTTGGAACCTGGAGGATGGATTAAGGAGGCGGGTATCGGGTACGAAAACGAAACCCTCATATTTCCATCATAAATTTAAATGATTTGTACAAGCTTTCATCGACCTTTTTACCTGCTGGTAATTCGAAGACCCGATATATTTATTTTTTGGAGTTTGACCCAATATAGGTACTTCATCTTTTCCGGATCCACATTCTCCCTCTGGAAACTATGGGTTTAGTTCAACGACATCTTGCTTTGTATTATTATTGGGCTCCGATGACTGAAATATAATTCATAATCATAACATAAATTTTTATTTATGAACTATGAACATGAATTTCAAAAAATATACCTACGGTTTAAATGTAAATAATCGTAACTAACATCCAGAGTACCTAAGTAACGTATAAAGAGTATAAAAGGCTATAATTAACTTAAATTTTACATTCATGAGCCATTTAAAATATCGCCACCAAACACAACCTACAAATGTCATGTGACAGATTATTATTATCACACTTTGACATTTTCATATTAAAATGTCCTATCTCTTAATCTTTATACTACGTGAACGAGACAAAGTTATCGTGACTAGAGATGTTCACTCATCATTCAACATTATTTATACCGATTCAGTGTTACTAGGAAAGAAAAGTTAGTCCCACACATAAATGGCAACACTTGTTATGTCGCCCGCGGGATGACTCTTTCGCATGGAACTAATTTCTCGAGCTGTTAACTTGTGCTACCAAAATCGAGAAAATGACGGCTAGAAATATCAATTTGACAGCCGCGACATGGGTTTGTCGCAGCGCGAGCTATCTCGCGGTCAATGATGTGCTTACCGGGCAGGCGACGATATATATAATAGATAGATACATATAGATACTTAAATACATAGACAGCCAAGACCAAGGAACAATATTTGTGATAAATAAATACACAAATAATGCCCTCGCCAGGATTAGAACCCGAAACCTCCAGCTTCGTTGGCAGAGTCACTACCAACTACGCTACGGAGGCTGACTAAATCACATCATTATTAAACACAGAAGCAACAAATTTGTGTCCCAATTACTAAAGACCATTAAATCCTCATTGTGGATGAAAAGCTTCAACTTTAGCATGAAAATTCGACCTGGAACATTCTCGAACAGCTCAGAACGCTTAGTACTATTCCCATCGCAGACCGCAAACGAGCAAGCAACCGTCTCTTTGGAGCACCAAAAATAGAGTAGAGTGCTCCGCGAAATCTAGGGGCACAGGCTACGAACAAATAAAACATGGTAGCCGCACGCCATAGGTACTAAATTGCCTTTCAAAAACGGTCCTGAATTTTAGTTGACAAGTGTCACCCCCTCTTCAATGCATCACGGCAATGAATTTCAATATCAACCTATAAAAACTTAAACCGCCATTTAAAAGTAGTTGTGATTGATTCATCAAAGTTTTGATTGGATATTCTATAAACATTTGTCAAAGATGTTGCGCGGAAATAATTATGCGCGGTGCTAAGAAAAGCTCTATGTTTTGCCTATCTTGGCACAATTGAACAATTGTTTTTGGGGACATTTTTGCGCTGGCGTTAGACGTCAATGTTATATATGGTTGCAGGACACAGGATAATAGTTATTGAGTCATTACCTACGAAATTGGCGTATTTGGTCAAAGACAGTTGGTCCCTAAGGCTAGATTCACACGGAGTATTTTTTCCCGTATACCGTATTCGAGATTTTCTCGATCTTCGTAGTGTCAATAGACTTTGAAGAATAACGTTAACACGGATCCCGCATACCGTATTCGAGAATGCGTGTGAACGGTACTACACAAAGTCTGTTGTCAATACGACGTTCGAGAAAATCTCGAATACAGTATACGGGATAAATAATACTGCGTGTGAATCTAGGCTAATTGTATTATCTAAAGAGTAGCTCACATTTTTTTTGTTTATATCAGTACACTGTGTAACAAAGGTTTTGTCGCACTAATAATTGTTTTTTTTAAGTAATATTCAATAATAATCTTGTATGTTCCTATATTTATAAATGTACAGGGTGTCCCATAAATAATGGATCACCCTGACATCCGAGGTAGGCCGACCCAAAAGGTACCTAACCAACATAACATGACCTTATTAAAAGTTGGACAGTTTTCGAGATATTGCCAATTTTACGTTTTTATCAAACTTGCCCTCATTTTACACGTTCAGTATGTACTATAATTTGCTTGAATAGCTTTTGTGCTAAATGAAGTAATTAGATTTATACAAAAACTTGTTACTTTCCACTAAAGCAATAACGACCGACTACGTACTCAATAGTGACAAGAACGCCGTAACATAGTTACAAGGGTCGTCATTGGGTTACGGCCGCGTCTGTGCATTATTGCATTACGGCCGCCGTAAAGTGCTTTCTTAGTTACGGCCTCAGACTTACACCTAGGTGTTAGATGCAATTTACTGAGCCGCCGTAAATTGTACACTTTAGGTCCTTTGGATGTTTTGTACAATGTAACTTTTATTTCAGATTAAGGGCCTCTTTCAGCATCCTTTCTGTCAGATAAAATAAATGCTTGCTGTCAATTTCTTTTTTACAAAGTGTTACAAATATGGTGACACAAGATAATGAAACATGAAATATTAACGAATTTGAACAAGTTTTTAGCAGGTAAGGTAGATGCACCATTGATCAAACACTGGAACGATCTGGGTCGCGTTTTATAAAGTTACAATTTACAATTTCGCTGTTTGCCTCTCTTTCTAGCCAATATGTGCGTGCGTTAGAGAGGCAAACAGCGAAATTGTAAATTGTAACTTTATAAAACGCGACCCTGCATGTGGCAGCAACAGATGTTCACCATCTGATGCCGACTCGACTGTACCTATTTGAATGTGAAAACAGTTCAACATTTTCCCTACTGAGATAAACTACACTAAAATACAACTTTGTTTAAAAATCGAACAAGATGAAGCAAATGCATTGCATTTATTCAATTCAAACCAAGACCTTTCAAAAGTTTCTTGGATGGCCAAAGGATATTAGAAGCTAGTTTGTAAAATGGATTCCTGCAGTACTCGAGTCTCAGCTGTTTCGCCAGGGGTGGCAAACTGTTAACTATTTAATGAGTTAAAAGTTACTAACTCGCTGATGGGTCTGGCGAGTAGTTGTTCGAAATATTAAATTTTCGATATTTGCGTTTCGCTTTCTGCTGGAGCGACCGTTATACGTATACCCCTTTATTCATAAACGTTTGTCCCTTTTGATCTTACATAAATATTGATAAGACTGAAAGGGACAAACAGTACTTAGCGGCTTATTAAGTTAGCAGACGTTTATGAGTTAGGGTGATAAGATCAGTGCGGCTAAGTCCGGCATATTTTATTTTGAAGGAAAGTCCGTCATATGAGTCTTATGCTGTTCAATTAGGGTGGAAATCAGTTGGTAGACGGACTTTCCTGATAGACGGTCTTACCCGCATTGACCTTAGTTGCTGCAATAATGATTGTTGAGGATAATGTTATCCCCGTTAGCGTGCAAAAACGCGTAGGAAATGATTTGAGACTGAGGTAGTCAAGATGCTAGTCTGCAATTGTATACGATAAGTCACGTCACGTGACTATAATAATGTATCGTCACGTGACTTTTCGTTCGAATCTGTCATTCTCATAATATTTACTCATCGCTTATCGCATACCATTGCAGAATGCAATTGCAAGTGCAAATTAAGGATTCATTTTGAAGTACTTTGCTTCTCAATTAACTTTTCTTAGAAAGTTAATTACTTTTAAAATTAGCATTTTGTAAAGAGTGACAGAGAGGGAAAACTACGATACGCTACTAAGCGTTAGCGATTGGCAACTTGGCTAAGCATCCTGGTCTGTCGTCAGGAAACTTTCAGGGGACTATGCTATTTCTTTATTTATTACCAGCTTTTTTAAAATCTAGAAGAAAGGAGACAGTATTATGACAGTATTACAAAACGAACCGTGATGGGGCCGCGAGTTGCTGTCGATCACAAGATGTGCTAGGGCAGCTGTTATACAGTGTGTAACCATGACCCGGGCTTTTACGAAAATGTGTAATAATACGCATTACTAGCCATTGTTTTCAAGTATTAACATACGACAAATAATTTTAAATTGACCGTACAATTAAGTTTATTTCCTCCGAAAGTTCAATGTAACGCGTGTACTGCTTAGTTGTCAAATGTTGTGAGTGGCTGCGATCTGTCATTGTCAAGTGCAAATTGACGATTCATTTTGAAGTACATTGCTTCTCAATTAACTTTTCTTAGAAAGTTAATTTTAAAATTAGCATTTTGAATCGAATAATGTTCACGGTTGGCTAAAAATCTGCATCGTATTCCTCGGTTTCAATAAAAGCCCTGTCATGTTAACACACTGTATAGCTAACTCGATAATCTCGATATGCCTCAGCTGCTTTTCCAAGGGTGGTAAACTATTTAATGCGTTAGAAGTTACTAGAACGGATGGACTTGGGAAGACCACATAAAAATGGCAGACACTGTACTTCACAAAACTAACGAAATAATACCATCACTATTAGTCTAGACTAAGTGGTCATTAAACGTTGAAAAGGGCTTTTAAAAATAATAGGGGGCTTATAATTTTTTTTTAAATAATAAGAATAACTTTTTTCTTTAAGTCAATAATTTTGGAGATATTCTCTCCAGACTTTTAAAACATCTCCTCGCTACCTCTAACTTTTGATCCGTAAGTCTAAAAAATACGAACAAAAATGGGCCATTGTCAGATTTAGGTTATCGTCTTTTCGGTGGACAGACCTAAAGTTAAGGAATTCCTGTACTAATTTTGGGATAACACAATTTACGGTACAACTAGGTTCCCCGGTCTATAGCCCTATCTAATCAAACCGTAACATAGATTTAAAGCTGTTAACTTTTGACCACCGAGTGGACAACTTTTGTTTTTCGGACTGACAATGACCCAAATCATAAAGAGTACTTCAAAACAAAACTATTTACTTAGAACATAATCAACTCAGCCGTTTTTGATTACCTACGGAACCCTACACCGAGCATGGCGTGACATGCTCTTGGCCGGTTTTATCTTTAATTACGAATTTCCTCAACCAAAAATGATCTACTTAAACTGTCAAAATCTACTTCAACAGTCGACAAGGTACCTTCAAAGTGGCTACAGTCAAAGAGCTAGTTCTCAAACACAAGTAAAACTTTGCGGCTACAACTTTAGTGAAAGCATATCGCTCCAACTAGGAGGATTTCGAGAATATTCTGGTTTACAGAAGGCGTGATAGTGTATCCAATCCATCTGCATGCCTAGCCAAGATGTCATTCTCTGATCGTTTACGATAAGCGACGAGGAATCGATGTATCAGAATAGAGATTCGGACGAAAAGTCAAGGTGCATTCAAACCAAAAGAGCATTCGCTATTCTAACCCCCCACTCTACGAAAATCGATCGTTACACAAAACGTGATTGGTTGATTTTGTAGAATGGGGGATAGAACAGCGAATGCTCTTTTGGTTTGGACGCACCTTCATGTGACCAGTTCCATATTTTTTTTTTATGTTACGAAGGTAGGCAGTCGAGCTCTCAGCCTACCTGCTGAAAAGCAGGAACCTCAGTTCCTATAGACGTACCCCCTTATTGATAAACGTCTGAAAACTTAACAACCCGCTAAGTATTGTTTGTCCCATTTGCTCTTATGGACACATTGTTAAAACCGAAAGGGACAAACAATGATTAGCGGCTTGTTAAGTTAGCAGACGTTTATGAATAAGGGGGATAGCGACCAAAAAATCGCCTATGCGCTGCCTACCCTGAGGACTTAAATGGAATGTAATTACACCATTATTACGGTCACGTGACTTATGACTCATCGTATACGATTACAGAATGCCGACTTGGCTAGGCTTGCTGATGTATTCTGCGCGTCAGTAGAAATCGAAAAACCTGCCCAGTAATACACCTCGGGCCATGCTCAGGCCTACTACCGCGAACACCGAAGTTCGTAATTTTCGGGAATTCGTCTCTGTCACTCCAACGAAGACGTCATTAGAGTGACGGAGAAGAATCCCCGAAATTTGCGAACTTCGGTGTTCGCGGTAGCAGGCCAGGTTGCTCAGAGTAGGGTACCATAGTTATTCGTAAACGGCTGGGACGATTACGTTAGAAACAGTTTTATTTTTAAATTTTCTATAAACTGAGTTTTCATGATATATTTTTATTTTTTGAATCCATGTACCAAAAGTTCAAGAGCCCTCTTCCCTAGGAGGGACACCATTATTTTTAATTCCATGGAAAAAACTTACTTTCGGGTTCTTTTTTTTTTAAATACCCCACCGATAGTTCAAGGTTAAATAGTTGGCCCGGTTGCCGAGCATACATTGACGGAGCTGCAATTTAATGCGAATATTCGTGAATTTCTAATACGATCTCGCAGAGAGACTACTAACATAGCCTTCTCCATTACCCTTTGGTTGAATTTGAGCCTTCTTATGAGGTCCATTGTAAGCGACCACGTTCAAGTACCGTAAATGGTGAAGGTCGCTGGAGTCCGCTGGATGCGGGTGGCTAAGGACCGGTCAATGTGGCAATTTTTGGGGGTGGTCTTCTATGTTCAGCAGTGGACGTCTTTCGGCTGATATGATATGTTTCTATCGAAGAAGGACGTTCAGTCAACTAACTGAAACGGTTCCAATGGAACTCTAGGACACTCAGAACACACGTGACAACACTAGTGACGCTAATATAAATCAAATAGACTGCTTGACCCATTTTAAAGTTTGTCTTATATTATTAATCAGTATCTGATTAACGGAAAAAAATATAAATATATTTTTTCACGACCTAGAAAACAGCAAAATTATAACTTAAAATTTAAACTTTCGTTACCGGGCGAAAACGATACTAGCCATGTTAATGCTTAGATTATCTGTGGTGTGACGTCACTCAAACCGAAAACAAACATTTGACATGTCACTTATGTTATGTCAACGTCACAGCAAGGCTACATGCCTACATGTCCATGGCGAATTTCACTCGCATAAGATTCGACATGAAGTCAGTTTAAGATCCTATGACATCACATCATGGCCGACACTGTTTTCAGAGTACGAAATTAAAAAAATTAAATATTTTTTTCAATAAAAGATATGTACCCATCAAACACTTTTAATACACCGTAATCGAAATTATTGATCGTTTCAATAAATAAATAATATTTTTTTTCACTAAATTTGATATGAGTCAAGTAGCCTATTGTAAGAAACTCACTCCCAACTTGTTATTTTGAAAAGGTTTTAGACTTTGGTCGACTGTACCTAGCATGAAACTATACCGGGTGACCCTTGTTCCAAATCTGGGGTAGCCCTTACAAAATTAACTGAGCACCTACGACCTTTATTACAATGCACATACAGTGCACAACGTAACCTCATTCGCGATAGCACAGTAGGAATAATTAAACTTCAGAACATACCAGAACGTACTCGTACTATCACTGATAAACAGACTCGGAGCTGAAACTTTATTAATTATGCACCAGGTTAAACTAATAAATGTATTTCCAACGGAACTAACAGTGGCTGACTTGTGTTCTAATTGATAGTATGTGCGAAGTTACTGAGGATTTTAACCTTAATACTAGATTCAAACTTTAAATACAATACTTTAAATATACGTATTATTCTATAATGTATAATGTACGGATAGTTGGTGGCATCTTGCACAAGCACATGTGCAGCGGGCGAGTTCACATTAAACACAGTGTGTAAATCTAATACGGGCGATCAATTAAACCAGGCATGGGATTCATTAATGTAATCATGGATTACAAGGTTTTTTTTTAAGTTACCTTTAATTATGACCCCACAGATTTTTTTAAAGATGATCGGAGCAGCAATGTAGGTACGAACATTTGTTATTGTTGATATGCCAGTTATGTCATCTGCTTTCAAGATTAGCTGTCAACGAGTGCTTAACTCGCGTATGTTGCTCTACATTGCGCGCCGAATTATTTTGTATGGAAAATTTAATTGCTCTAATTTTAAGTAAAAGTAATTTGAATGTACTTATTATGTCGTAAACTAACACTCGTTAAGAGCTTCGCTCGTATTAGACTTACACCCTGTATATTAAAAATACATTCCACGCGGGTTACCCACGTTTTTAAGTCCAAAAATGCTCGACATGTTTCGCTCCGTACATGAGGAGCTTCTTCAAGAGCCAATCGCCATGCGCGACGAAGACCACGAACATGTCAAGCATGTTCGGCGCGTGAAATATAAGTTTAATATGAATAAGTCTCACGAGAGTTTTGTGATTAAGATTGCTAATCTGTATGAAGTATTCATTTTTTTGATGTAATGAATAAGTAATTTATTTTTGTAAATTTAGATTCGAAAATGTTCGTGTTCTGAACGTGATCTTTTAAAAAAGGGGTAGAATTAAGCGACACATCAAAATATCTTAGGGGTCAGCACTACGAGTAACTACATAGTTACGTGAAAATGAATTGATCATTGATCACCAAATTCACCAGCTTCAATAGTATTTTTGCAACCCTTGTTTAAGAGAGGTCAAAAAAAGGTGAGTGGCGTGGGTAACACACGAAACAAAAATACTACAAGCAATTCAAATTTCGAATCTTTTAAGATAATTTTCTAATTTTAACCAATTTTCGTATGACCACTTTCCAAAACGCAATCCAAATTGCCTGTGATGTTACACACAATACCACAACCCACGTAATTCTATACTCCCCCCTTATTCATAAACGTTTGTTAACTTAACAAGCCGCTAATGTTTCTCCCTTTCCGTCTTAACAATGTGCCCAAAAGAGGAAAAGGAACAAACAATTATTAGCGGCTTGTTAAGTTAACAAACGTTTATGAATAAGGGGGTAACTGGGTAAGTAATTAATTTATACAGGAATGTTACCAAAAAAGCTAAACAAATATTGCCTTTATCAAATGGAATCGAAAATATTTGAAAACTATTAATTTACATCGCTACATATATAGAAATAGGACAAAACCCGAACGTGGGAATAAAATATTTACGTGAAAATATCCTATATTTTGTTCGGTTTGCAATCGAACGATCCGGAAGGTAGATTCTAAATTCGAAATTACTTTTCGATTTGTCATGGCGTCAAAATCAAAATGTGTTGGATTAGTGAAATGGCTCAAAAATTCTTTTCGTTGTCTTGTTTCATACCACTATGTCACACTTTTAGTTGGTGTTTCGATTCAGTATATTAAAAAAATCTGGTGTACTTGTATTTCTTTTTCACGCTACATTTTAATCCATTCATGAGAAATTAAAAACTAAACATAATCTCATACAAAAATCACCACTGAGTCACGTTTTTTAGGGACACAAAATAAGACAACGAAAATAATTTTGACCCGAATGTGTTTTATCCGAGTATTCACTCATTCTATCCCCCACTCTACGAAATTCGTTCGATATACAAAACGGGATTGGTCGAAATTCGTTGATTACGGAGTGGGGGGTAGAATGAGCGAATGCTCGTTTGGTCTAAATGGATGATGAGGATAATCTAAATGGATCGAAACAATCATCGACTAAAATTACATGGGTAGCCCGTTTGATCAATATTTAGGTAAGTAAATATGGTCTAAATGCATCTTTAGTCTCAAATATTACAGTTTTCTACGTCACATTTTCAGTGTGACATCATAATCATCACCATCAGCCTATATTAGTCCACTGCTGGACGTAGGCCTCTCCTATTGACTATGCGTATAGACGCATTAGGAGATAAATGCCCATAATCGCAATGCTGGGCAAGCGGATTGGCGATTGCAGTAACGTGTCCACTATGATGACGCTGCTGCCCGTCATCAATATTTTATCAAAGAATAGTCAGTGACATTTCAATCCCTTAGTCGACTCTTACGACGCCCGCATGAGGAGTTGGGGCATAAATAGACATAGAACCTTGTTACGTATACTGGGACAGCAAATTGAGATGAGTTTCAGCGGAATGATGATAATATTCAATCGAACTATTTTAGGCGATTGGAGCCAAGGTCGTAAAACCATAACAAATCAGAAAGATTAATATAAATTCGAATCAGTTTTCAGTTTTGTTGAAAAAACTTGATTTAAAATTTCGGCATGAAAAGCTCTGTGCTGATCCTTTTCCAATATAATATCGCAAGTTTCATGAAAAATAAATAACATGAAAATAATCCGGAACACGTTTCAAAGGCAGTAATAAATATTATGACTTTTCGCCGAAATCAAACGTTCAAAAGTTATTACTGTTAATATTTTTCGGATATTCCTGGTACGGAAATTGACATAGCAATTATTTTATTCATCAGTTTTTTTTTTCTTATTTGTAAGCTTTCGTAGCCTAGTTGGTAGAGTTGGTAGCGTCCCTGCCTACGAAGCTGGAGGTTCCGGGTTAAAATCCCGGTGACGATATTTTTTGTGCGTATATTTATATTGTATCACGATGGTGTAATAGTACATTGTGCATCAAGGGAGGTAAGTACGGAATTACTAACGAGAGTGTTAGAAGCCCGACGCCGTAAGCATCATTTTTCATTTAATTACTCGAGTTAGTAGGTATTCCGCTTACTGACCGTGATGAATACAATGTTTTTCATCACACTTGCCGACAAAAAAATGAGTTTTAAGACAAAATATTATTGAATGACGTACGACCATTTCTATTTCACCCTGAGGAATTTCAATTTTCTATTACTCCGACTATGCATGCAAGTAATGACGCGCTTAGACAGCAAGTGTGATGAAAAATACCATTTACGAAGAGTTTTATAGCGAAAACTCAAATCTGTGGGTTCAGAGATAAATCCCGGCAGCGGCATTATTTGTGTATCTATTTATATTGAAGCACGACTGTGTAAAACACCATTTACGAGAGTTTTATTGCGAAAAAACAACGCTATCCCTCCTACCCAAATTAGTGGTTGTGGCCCTTTTCCGACGTATTAAATTACTACTTGGAGTGACAGTTTTTTGTTCCCCTTTACACAACAGAAGGGTGTAATGTAATACTTTATAGCCAGTGAGCAGGTTCACTGAATTGTATCTTGGGCGCACTTTAGCCTTACAATGAGTTGGAAAGTAAACGATACGTTAGGTTCTACTCGATATGTACGTAATGCCTGCGACCATATATCATGGACGTCTAACGCCAGCTCAATAATACCCCCAAAACCAATTGTTCAATTGTCCCAAGATGGGCAGGACATAGCGCTTTTTTTAACACCACGCATATTTCGGCGCAACGTCTTTGACAAATATTTATAGAATATAGCCAATCAAAACTTTGATGGACCTGTCACAACTATTTTTTCTCAAACTTGCTACGGAATGTTGATGTTACTTACTTTAAATTAAGCCCGGAAATACTATGTATCCGGTGTCATATGCTAAGATGATATGTAAAGAGATTTCATGTATTTATTTCACACCTAGGACTGCAAACAAACAGTCTTTTGTTTTGAAACGTCAAATTGTGACACTAGGTCTTGACATTCAGCCACAAAAAAAAAAATAACCTAAGAACTAATGTCTATACCAACAGATAAAAGGATACCTCAAACAGATTAAAAAAAAAGTTAGGCGCGAATGTTTTTTTTTAATGTTGTACGATACTGTACTATTGGTTTATTTACAAATCAAATAGTATGGTTCGGCGAAATCAGTTCGATTTATTTCATGGCAAGTTTGAGAAAAGCACTATACAAATCTCGGCGAGAAACAGGGTTACAGGCCGCGTATTCCTATCTGGCCTCAGTTCCTTCGGCCAGATATATCTACTTGGCCTGTAACCCTTCGTTTCCCGTCCTCTATAGTAATGTACTATTAAATGGCGGTTTAAGTTTTAATAGGTTGATATTGAAATTCATTACCGTGATGCATTGAAGAGGGGGTGACATTTGTCAACTAAAATTCAGGACCGATTTTGAAAGGCAATGTAGTTTGGGGTACGGCTTCCATGTTTTATTTGTTCGTAGCGTAATGCATTCTATCGTGCTCGCACGATATTGGAGCGAATGCGATGGCCTGCTTTACGTATCGAGTAAAACCTAACGTTACCAATACTTGCAAAGTCATTATTTCGGTTACCTCCCCTAGTAAAATGGGGATGATTTTTTTACTTTGCTGTAATCCTATAGTGTGGGGTATCGTTGAATAGGTAATTTAAAAAGAATACGGGACCTAAAAAAATTTTTTTGAACAATATTTTTGGAAATAACCACTCCAGAATAAAAAACAATTGTGTCCTCCCCTCGCAATTTTTTTGGCACGTGGTAATAGGCCATTGCTCCCTGGGCTAATGTAGGGTAAACCGCACCTTAGCCGCACCTAGCGTCAGTCCAATGAGCTATTTGGAAACATTGTATTATATTTGTATTGTACAGGTTAAACCATTTCCATTTTTATTCGATTTTTTGCTTAGGGCTATCTTTAAACTGTTAAACGTAGCAAATATCAAGTTGGAGAACATTCACAAGCTTGAATAAAAAACGGTAAATTTCATGAAAAAATTATCTTGTTTAGACACTTTATTTTAGTTTTTTTTTTATTTATGTAGGATATTTGTAACATAATATAACAGCTTCACGATAAGTAAACAAATGTATTAAAATGTCAGAATCGAACGAAAACCCACGTGATAATGATGTATGGAAATGGTCACGTGACTTTTCATTCGACTCCGACATTCTCATATAAAAAAATTATCACTTTTCGTTTATCGTATACGATTGCAGAATAGCATGTTGGCTAGGTCCCAGAGTGCTTAGCCAAGTTGCCAATCGCTAGCGCTTAATCGTCAATCGTAAACGAAAGGCAGCTAGCTGTCTTTGTCGCACTAATATGGAAGAGTGACAGAGAGGGAAAACTACGATACGCTACCAAGCGCTAGCGATTGGCAACTTTGCTAAGCATCCAGGTGTTATCGGTTAATTTGAATGCCCAATTCTAAATATAACGATGCTTTAATTATAGTAACATCCAAAACCAGTCCGCCAACTTTTATCGCAAAAAGAAAATAAGTTGATTCATCCAATAATATTAACGCTTCATCATAATTTGAATCGTCTATTGTTTTCGGCCGGCCGGCGTGCGAATCACAACAACAGGGGAATCTCGACCTTATTGGTTTGGCGGTTGGGTGACGTAAGACTCAGGAATGCCGTGGCCTGAGTTGGGGCGTTTAGACGATGCGGGGACGATACGATAACGATCAGTAGTCGTACCGTAGGCACTGGTCTAACCGCGAGCTACTAAGCTATGAACTATTGGCTATAAACACGAACGAAAGATACGCAATCCCGTGTAAATAAAAGAGACACGGCGATACTGCCATAAGGTGGCAAGTATCAGTTACGTTAGGTTTTACTCGATACGTAAAGCATTCTAGTTATGGCGCTCGCACTGACGTACTGGAGCTAGCGCGATGGACTGATTTACATATCGAGTAAGTAAACGTACACGTACTTGCTAATAGTACGGCTACTGTACTTCGAACTTCAAAAGTAAGTTTCAGTTATTTGTCTCTGTCTACCTAATGACGGCGTTATGGGTATGATAGAACAGAACTTTCTCTCAATGGCGAGTATTGGTATACCTTAGATACCAATAAATACGTGGACTTGAGGCGCAGGCCAATATCTCAGTGTCGCATCGCATACGTCAGACTACCTGCTTCCCTTCTCCCCCATGTAAAACATTAAACCACATCACACATATTCGTCAAACGATCTATATGATGGTACCTACTATCGACAAAATTGAATCCTGACCCTCAATAGGAGCTTGTCATAGTAACATTTAAAGTCAAAGATTGTACGACAGTTGCTGCAATTTCAGTTTCAATGTTACTACGACAAGCTCCAATTGTGAGTCAGGATCAAATTTTGTTGATACATGGCGCGCATCGGATACGACACGACAAAAATCGTGTCGTATAAAGAGCCACGGAACGTACGCTAACTGTCGGCCATTGAAAACGAGTCGGTGATGTAAAAATGCATGCAGTGTTGCATATCCCTGACGTGATGATACCCGATACAGATCCGTGAAATTCGTAAATTTGGGGGATTTGTTTCTGTCACTCCAACGATAGCGTCATTAGAGTGACAGAGAAAAAAACTCGAAATTTGCGGATTTCGTGATTCGCGGTAGAGCCGCAGTATAGCTGTAGAACGCTGGATTGTAATTGGTTAAACTTTAATGGGATCGGTCGGTATTAATACCTTCGCCAATTTTATATACTGCTCAAAAGACAATAAATAGGCTCTTATAGTCTTCTGAGGGTTTTTACTATAACTTGAAAATACTGAAAAATAAACTGTAAGATATATTACGTTTAAAAAAAATTGCAATATTTTCTACGGTTTTCCATGGGCCATTTTTTTATGTTTTCCCCCATTTTAAAAAAAATTTGGAACTATTAATATGATTTCCACTCAAGGTGCGTGCAGACCAAAAAAGCATTCGCTGTTCTATCCCCCGCTCTGTGAAATCAACCAATCACGTTTCGTGTAACGATCGAATTTCGTAGAGTAGGGGGATAGAACAGCGAATGCTCTTTTGATCTGCACGCACCTTCAGAATCGCGAGCTCTTTCGAATCTGATAGCAGAAAAAAATTATCCCAAGGTTTTTTCCATTTTTCAAACATTTCGTATGGCCAAGTTTACCCATTTGTATTTTGTCGTTAAAATATGAGTGATAATCGTGAAAGTTTAAATCAATATCCAAAAGCTTTATAAAACTGCGATCTTTTCAGCCGCCATTTGTGAAATTCATTCCGCTATTGGCATCGTAAAAGTGCCATAAAATACCAATACATCACGAATAGATCTCGAGGAAAAAACGCTCAATGTCTCTTATAACCCCAAGAGGCCTCAGTTGTGACAGCTAGACGTCGGGTAATCGGAACGAAATCGATCCGCCATAATGCGTGACTCGTAAATATCTAGAGCGTAATTGATATCTTTCGTCCCTTAGCCAGGAATCTAAGCCCCCGGGCAGGAAAATAAATATTGTTGTTTACCTATTGAGATAAGCAATTAAACGATAAAAGGCGGTGTTGCGTTACCCGAATACTTTTAATTAAAGATAGAAGCTGTTGATTGTAACATAGGAATTATGGACATTATTAGGATTTATCTGGAACTAATTTCATGGGAATACCTATTGTCAATGTTACAACACAGGTGTACATACACGAGCCACTGAAAACCTTGAACGGAGTGATTTGGTAGGTTATACTGAGCAACTTTTACTATGGAGCTAGCCCAGAAATCACAGAAAAAATTTTGGACTTTTCATACAAAATGTCTTTATCGATCGGTTAAAATGTATGAAAAAGACAATTTTATTTTAGATTTCGTGATTGGTTCCATAGTAAAAATTGTTCAGTATAGCCTACTAAATCACCCTGTTCAAGGTTTTCAGTGGCTCGTGTCGTGTAACACCCTGTACATATGTAAATGCGCGCGAGTTTGCCTCTACCACTCTTCAAATCTTGCAATGCTCTGTTCCGAAATTGTGTTGAAAAGATGAGCATTTATTAAAAAAAGTTTTTTGGAACACGTCTTCGCTATTAATAAAAATTTGTAGACAGGTAGAGTCAATGATGCTGAGGAAGATCCACCATATTTCCCAAAATGACCCCCCGGAAACCATCGACTTTGGATGGGTTCCAGGGTAGCTGTTTTTTTTTCTAACTGTTCCTAATAACTTTGTATTTCTTTCTGTCAAACCATCTTTGAGAAATTTGGGTGTTTTTGGGATTGATGATAAATATGGGCATACCGAATAACGAATTCCGTGGTATCAACATGAGTGACATAAAACTCTCTGACTTAATACTTTTAGGCTGATGAGCTCCCTATGAAAATGCCTATCTCTACAGTAAAAAGTTGTTGACCGTGACCATTTTTTAGTAAATCCCACTTTTTTGGATTTGGTACTTTTAAAATCATTTCCACTCCTAATCGCGAGCTCTTGTGATCCTGACAGAATAACATTTTTGTCCTAAGGCTTTTTTTCAGTCTGTTACCTTTTTTCATACGTTTTTGTTGGTAACGGAATGGAAAAATCGAAAAATGTATATA
>JALPQI010006822.1:0-51754 GCA_025490895.1 Thaumatotibia leucotreta
CGGCAATGCGCAACTAAGCGCATTCAGCTTCTGTTGGAAAGCGGACGATCTTCACGGCGGAGTGTCGCAGCACTCCGTCCACGGTGCGAACGTCGGCGACTTGCACGCGGCCATCGGCACTTGGGAACTCCCATATCATTACGCCTTTGGGCCACCCGTTCTGTGGTAATCCAGGGTCGACGAAGACGACCACGTCGCCTTCTTTCCGGTTCGGTCTTTCGCGAACATGCGCTCAGATGGTTTGCAACAAACACCAAGAGAGTCGATCTTAAAATAGTCTTCTGTCATTCGATGCATCTCTCTGTAGCTATGTCCCACAAAGTGTACAAAGTTCGTGTACGATTGAGAAAATCCATGAATAACCCAACCAAGGGGAGTCAGCGTGGCTACTGGTTCGTTTCTGTTCCCATGACGAATCTCCTTAGCAATGATCGCATACCAAGTTGTCTTGACCTATCAACAGGTCCGGGACTACATGCTCATAGCAAAGTCCAGTTCTTGGCAGATCTTGCAAATAATTATATTTATCGACATTAGTGGATACGGTCTGTGGAATTAACGGCAGTCTTTTCACCGTCCGTACGTCGTATAAGTTCAGAGGCACGTTGGAGGGTCCAGTAATTTCAAAGTCAACGAGCTGTGATTCGGGTTCTTCGGACGTAGCGTTAATGCCAGTTAGGTTGAATGATTCAGTATTTCCTTTCAGGCCAATTTCGTCTGCGATCTCTTGTTTCAGTAGGGTGAGAGTACTTCCTCCGTCCAAAAGAGCATAAATACATTTTGATATAGTTGGCCCACGGATTCGTACAGGTATTATCTTTAACAAAACTTGCGACCTGGTTGTTTTGGTACAAGCTGTCGTTCCTCGCAGTGGTTTCTCGGGTGCTGGTTCTGAGTTTGTTTCAGGTGTCGGAGTCGATGGGTGTGTGCAAGCAGAGATTTCGGGTTGTTGCGAAGAGTGAAGCAGTTTATTGTGTGACATGCGGCATCCCTCTACGCCACATGGTCGAGCTCGGCAGTTCTCCCGGCGGTGCTTGGACTTCAGGCATTTAAAACAAACTTTGATTTTCTTCGCCCATTCCCATCGATCGTTAATTGATAGGCGAAGGAATCGTTCGCAGTTCTTAACAAGATGAGTCTTCGATTCGCAGAACAGGCAGACTATTTCAGGAGGTTCTTTAGGCGAATTTGAAGTATAACATGGTTCAGGTTCGGGTTCAGATTCGTTATCTTCAAATTCGGCGTAATGGGTTCTGTTCGAATGCATTGGTTTTATAATCGTGCGTGAGGTATCGTGCAACCAGTACTTTGAAGTGGTTTGGGCTTCCTTCTTCAAAAAGTCTGACAGCTTGACAAGTTCAGGTTCATCATCTTGATCATGGTCTAATGCGTACAAAAGCCATCGTGTTTTCAGGTGGGGGATCTTTTGTTTCAGGGTTCGTAAAAGCTCTGTGTTGCAAAGGTGTTCGGGTTTATTAAGGGCCTTAATAGTTGATACGCAATTTCGTACTTTACAGGCAAATCTGCTAAGTTGTTCCGTGTTATCGACGAGTCTAGGTAAGTCTTTTAGGGCCTGGATTTCTTCTTGCAGGATCAGATCGGGCAGACCAAAACGCAGTTCTAGAGCTTCCATGATTTCGTTGACAGGAACTTGAGTATCCAAAAGCGCAGCGACAGTTATGCGGGCTTCTCCCTTCAAGCATCGTCGAAATTTGGAGATAATTTCATTTTCGGTCGCTGAAGCTCGCAAATCTGTGACAGCAGCTTTAAAGGAAAGCCATTCGTTGACATTTCCGTTGAAGTATGGAAGATCTTTCGGTTCAATTGGACGTCGCAAATTTGCAATTTCTTGGACCAGAAGTTGTATGTCGGAAGGCTTAGTATTATTACGAATACGTTTTTCGTTAGGCGGATCACAATTCCGGTTTCGCTCCGTGTTCTGGTCAAGCGCGTCATTGTTCGCCGGTAAGGTACAAGGCGGATCATCTTGTTCGTTAGCGTGCAGTTTGGTCGTTAACCACTCTTGAACGCGACTTCGACTAGATCGAGAATGCTGACTCGCTTCTGCATCCAAATGTGCTAACGTGATGTTGAGTTCTTTTTGGATGAGAGTTCGTTCTACGTCAGCTAATCGTTTAGCGGCCGCTATTTCAGCTTCCTTTTTTCTTCGTAGCACGCTACTAACATTTGATCGAATGCTTTGATTATGTTCCGATTTATTCCGGCTGACTGTACTTGCCTTAGATTTGGATTTTACCGGTGTCGATATGGTCGGTCTTTTTTCTTGTGCAGACGTTCCGGCTTCTGGTTCATGTTCCATGTTCTTCGCGCGACCGCGTGTGACTGGCCCCGACATGGTTCGGTTCGGTTCGGTTCAGTTCTTGGGGCGAGTGGACGGCGCGGCGCTGGTTCGTGCGGCTCGAATGGACCACTATGTTACCGACGCAGAAGGCTATCGGTAGCAATATTTAAGTTTGGTTCGCTATATTTATATATAAAACATTATTTCCTTACGTTTGACACATTTATTTTCAGTTTTGCATATCAATGAGTGACATTGTCAAATTTCAAAGGTAAAAATATTATAAAATACTACAGCTAAAGAGGTTCATCAAAATAGAGTCCGCAACAGACACATTACTGCGATCGCCAATCCGCTTGCCCAGCGTAGTGATTATGGGCATTTACCTCCTAATGCGTCTATACGCATAGTTAATAGGAGAGGCCTACGTCCAGCAGTGGACTATCATAGGCCGATGACGTATTTAAAAGTCTTGAAATGGCATCGAATTGCCATGGTAGGGGCATACTGTAATCGCCCCGTCGAATCGCAACGTGCAATATTGATATCTATCGCGCGTTAGACCCCGATTACAGAATATCGATCTGAATCGACGCCGTGCGATATTAACTGCTCTTGTGTGCTGTTTAACCCTTTGAACGCTAAGATCCACTAAAGTAGCCGTGTGTTGTCATGCCTATCAAACTGTTAACTGTGTCACGTTTTGATGCGAGAGGAAAAGCGTTTAAAAAGTTAATCTATTGCACATTATCGACGTATGCTCGGAGTTTCTCTGCGTGATCGAATCAGAAATGAGGAGATCCGTAGGCGAAATAAAGTTAATGACATAGCCCTCCAGATTAGCAAGCGAAGTGGCAATGGGCAGGCCACAATTGCACGCAGAGCAGATGGTCGATGAGGTCGAAAAGTGCTCGAGTGGAGACCACGGCTAGGCAAACGCAGCATAGGATATCCACCCACAAAATGGACAGACGACCTTATAAAGGTGCCGGGACACGCTGGATGCAGGTCGCATCTAACCGGTACATGTGGAGGTCCAGAGGGGAGGCCTATGTTCAGCAGTGGACGTCTTATGGCTGAGATGATGATGATGATGATATTATCGACCCGCCCGGCTTTGCACTGGCATTATCCTTCCTCTTGAAGCACTCCTATCTATCAAAAGCTGAATCTAAACCCGTCGCGTAGTTTTAATAGTAGATTGTGTCACGAGGGATCAAAATAATAAATTTTTGGCGAGGGCGTTCATTGAAGCCCGAATGTTAATCGGCAGCCTCCGTAGCCTAGTTAATAGTGACCCTGCTTAAGAAGTTGGAGATTCCGGGTTCGAATCCCGGCGAGGGCATTATTTGTGTATTTATTTATCACAAATATTTGTTCTTTGGTCATGACTTATTATATATTTAAATATCTATATGTATCTATCTATTATATATACCGTCGCCTGGTACCTACATCACAAGCCTTAATTGAGCTTACCGTGGGGCTAGGTCGATTTGTGTAAGATGTCCCAAGATATCTTTTATGGTATTTAATGAAACGATAGATCGATGGAAAGTTGTTAGAAGCCTCATATTGTTGTCACTATGACAAAGTACGAAATTGCACGTGACTCAATTTCCTTGTACACGCATTGATGTAGCAGCGTCATCATAATGGACACAATATGCGATCGCCAAACCGCTTGCACAGCGGGGCGATTCGGGGCGAGATCATTTACCTTTTAATGTGTCCAAACTCATAGTCAATAAAAGAGGCCTACGTCCAGCTGTGGGCTGAGATAGGCTGATGATATTATCTTCATGTATGATCTCCACGTTTTCTTATAACAGATTAAATCCCGAGTTAGTTTTAAGTTTGACTACTAAATCATATTTTCTATACATGGTATAATACTTTATTCATCAGTTATTGATCACGTGTGGCGACAGCAGTAAGAATTTAGAATACATTTGTCGCCACCCCAATTCCTCGTGCGGGTGTCGTAAGCGTCGACTAAGGGATTGATGTGTCACTGACCATTCTACAAGATTGATGATGGGCAGCAGCGTCATCATAATGGACAGGGACACATTATTGCGATCGCTAATCCGCTTGCCTAATGCCCAGCGTGGCGATTATGGGCATTTACCTCCTAATGCGTCTATACGCATATTTAATAGGAGAGGCCTACGTTAAGCAATGGACTATCATAGGCTGATGATGAATGAATACATGGTATATTGCTTTATTAATCAGTTATCTACAAACATCGATTTCGCTTCAGCACGTATTAATGGCTAACCGTGTTTATAAATGTGGTTTTCATTTAACATGTGCCCGAATTATGTGGTTGTCTGAATTTAGTAGGGAATATTCAGGGCAATCGATCAATAATATTGTTACTAATGCTTTAATAACATGACGGTGGGAAATAAGCATACGGCCTGATGGTAGCGGTGTAGTGACGTCATCACCGATAGACATTGTGAACTGCTTCAAGTCAAATCATTCTTTATTCAAATCGGAATTACTACAAACTCTTTTTCATCATACCTGTTCGGTAAGTGCGCCAATGCGCTGTGCGGCGATGCGCGTCGTAGACTATGAGTCATTACACCCTAGGGCTGTCCAGAATTTTCATACAACATTACGTCGCACTAGCCGAGATTTCTTTTATAAAAATGATAAATTTAAGGTCATCCCTGATTTTACCATTTTATAGTAGTTTTGTGAAAATATATTTATTTACTTTTTTTTTGTCTCACAGGTGTGATGAAAAACATTGTATGTGCTACGGGCGGTACAAGAATTATACAAATTCTTATTTACCGCCCTTAATACACAATGTATGTAGGTCTTTTTTCTTTGATACCTATATAATATATCATCTAATATTTATAATTAGGCTTGGGACTTTTGGATGCTCGCTATGGTTCTGGCATCCGTGGAGTCGCCATTATGTTAAAGTAAATTTTCGAAGTCAAAGTCTGGAAATAAAACATATTAGATGTCATGATCTATCCGTATTAATACCTATAACAATACATATGCAATTAATTTTATCACAAATCTATTACACACACGTGTCAAAGTTCAAAGTTGACGCGATATGCATAATATACATATCCTCTTTGATACTTGGGTTTTGTTTGACAGCCTACTGACATCTATTACAAATAAAAATAAATATTTGAGTAATAAGTTGTACCAGTTCAGATGAAAGATCGTTTAAGCAATTAATAATAAAAAATTTAAATGGATAATTTGACGACTTGCGAAATTAAATCCTGGTTAGAGCCGTACCAGGAATTAAAATATGACCAAGAAAAGCCTTGTATTTTTATTATGTGATGTTCATTTCAATGTCGGTGTGAGTGAAATAAGTGTTTAATGTTAATCATGTTAAAAGTGTATCCCATCAAAATAACTGTGGTGAATATAGCTTGTTGTTAAAATGGATAGAGCCAATGAACTAGTACTAAGTGAAGACAAAATACAACTTTAACATCAGTGGACGTAGAGAGGTCTTTTTCAACTCACAAAAGAGTTTTTGATAAGTCCAGAATCCGTTTAACACCACAAAATATAAAAAATATATTTCATTCCTACTACTATTTTAATGATGAATACGAAATAGTAATAAATGATGATTATGACGCACTGATTACTAAAGCCAGTACCTCATCGGCAATTTTTAAGTATCGACTAATATTAGATTGAAGAGACATTTTTGTAATTTTTATTTAAACGTTTTTTCTTTATTTTGTTTACTAGCGGTAGAATGTTTTATTATAATTATATACACCTACATACAGATTATTGTGTACTTTCACTTTGACTTCGAAAAAAATGTTAACATAATGGCGACTCCACGGAAGCCAGAACCATAGCGAGCATCCAAAAGTCCCAAGCTTATTTATAATCTAACCTAGGGCCCATTTCTCGAAAGCTTGTAACTTGTAGAGCAGAAGTCCTTATCTAATTAATAGTGTTCAAAAGAGACTTCCACTTGTATTACAAGTTACAAGATTTTGAGAAACGGGCCCCTAGTCTATTAACCTTACCCTTAACCTATTTACTCATGATCATAATACTCAAGTTACGGAACAAACACAACAATGATCGAAGTAAGCGGACCCATTGTCTGTTAAAGTAAATGCCGAATAACACTGACGTCATAACAAGGGCGTTGTTATTGTTGCCAAGAAAGAGGCAATCGTTCCTTGGAACTATAATAACATATTCTCTGAGGATGAGGATAACTTTTGTCTCCTGTGTGTGGCCGCGTGGTGACGGCAGTAAGAATACAACGCACTTGTAATACCACGGCTGTTGCGGGTGTCCATGGGCGACGGTGATTGTTTATCACCAGACGTCTGCTCGCTTGCCTCCTAATCCATATAAAAAAAAAAAAACATTTGTCACCATATATACCTTTATAGTAACATTATAGTACCTTCGAAACATTAAGTACAGATGTCGCTAGTGATTAGCTTCACAATACCATTGACTAAATTCGCTGTGATCGACGGAAGCTCGTCTGGTGTAATTGGAAGCACGTTGGACCGGCAATCCAGAGGAAGCGGGTTCCAATCCCGTGACAACCAGAGTCTTTCGCAGTTGATTTTTTCTATGGTAAGCACATCTGTTACGACATTGTGGCATTTATTTATTGTAGAATGTAGATGCTGGTGCATCATGAATTATAGTGGACAGTGAGGACACACTACTGCGATCGCTATCCCGCTTGCCCAGCGTGGCGATTATGGGCATTGTTCTCCTAATGCGTATAGGCATAGGCTAAAGTGAGGCCGCTGTCCAGCAGTGGACTAATATAGGCTGATAATGTGATAGGATTTTAAAGGGTTGGAAAAGGGTATCCTCAGAAATTGTCTATCTTCTGGATTTGTAGGCGTATATAGGCTACGGTAACTGATTACCATCAATTCAATTCAATTCATTTCATATCTTTAATGTTAATAATAATACATGTCAAATATACTTACAACTACATTAAATAATATTAACAGTCTAACACAATCAACAGTCTAATCTAGATTATAAAATTCGTCAATACTATAAAATGCATTTTTGACTAAAAAGTCCTTTAGTTTTTTTACAAACACCTCATAAGAAGGAGCCTCTTTGATCTCCGGGCTTAAGCAATTATATATTTTAATGCCATCAGGCAGGCCTTGTGCTTGTTTGTCACCGCCGTGAAATAAAAAGCCTTCTAACTAATATAGGGGTCGCAGTTACCCTGGTTAGCGCTATTCTCTCTCAATGGGCGACGGTATAAATAACAAGGTGACGGGTGACAATGCGACGGGAAATGATCGCAGGCGACGAGGCGTGGTCACACTTCGATGCTTATCTTAAACAACTCGGTATCTCAAAATGTGTGTTTTTTCAGGAGAGAGCTTTTAAAAAAACACAAAAAATAATTACTCATAACTTTTTATTACAAAAACCAATTGGAAATCTTCTTTTAGGCATAGCATCCTTTATTATTTGAGAATGCGAAATAACAAAAATAAAATTAATAAACCGTATAATCAATACAAAAAAAACTCAAAAAAACACACAACTTAGACTTGTGCCAGCATAAAATTGAGTCGTAACTCAAAATAAGAATTTGTTTATGTGCATTAAAGTCACAATGGAAAAAGTATCAAGATTTTATTTTTTTCTTTTGAATAATAGCGGATTATTGTCATTAAGACAAATATTCTAAAAACGTTTATAAAGAATAGTAACTTATTTCGTTTTAATGTTTAAATACAATTTTTTTATATGGACAATAATGGTCTAAAATGACATGCGTCATAATAATAATAAAACTTTACAGATTATAATGGCATATTTAAGTTTATAAGACAAGATTAATTGTATTAATAATATGTAATTTTGTAACTTCTTGTAATTCTTTGGGCTATATCAGTCACTTTCGTTCTTCTGCGGATCTCGTCATTCCTGATGCAATCTCGCAGAGAAACTTCGAGCATTGCCCTCTCCATCGCTCGTTGAGTGACTCTTGAGCCTCCTAATGAGTCCCATAGTGAACGACCACGTTTCAGATCCGTAAGTAATCAAACCACTGGCAACACACACTGGTCGAAGACTTTCAACTTGAGACACTGCGGTATATTGGACGACAAGATATTGCGTAGTCTCCCGAACGCCGCACAACCCAGTCTGATTCGACGATTGATCTCCTTCTCGAAGTTGGACTTACCCAGCTGGACAATTTGTCCCAGGTATACATATTCGTCAACAACTTCGAGTGTAGAGTTTCTAACTTTCACTGGAGTTGGTATCACATGGACGTGCGACATGATCTTCGTTTTGTCCATGTTCATCTTAAGACCAACATCTTCAGAAACTGTACTGAGATCATCGAGCATAGTACTTCAGTCCTCCATGGTCTCAGCCTTATCGTCGGCAAAGCGAAGGTGAGTGATGTACTCGCCATTGATGTTAATGCCAAATCCCCTCCAGTCCAGAACCTTGAAAACATCTTCCAGTGCAGCGGTGAACAATTTAGGAGAGATAACATCTCCTTGTCCTACTCCTCGCTGCAATGGAATTGGTTTCGAGTTCCGGTCCTGGAGGCGAACTGACATATTGGCGTTTTCGTACAGGCACTTCAGCACTTCGATGTACCGGTAGTCTACTTGGCACCGCTGGAGAGACTGTAGTACAACCCACGTCTCGATCGAATCAAAGGCCTTTTCGTAGTCCACAAACGCTAAGCAGAGGGGCAAGTTATACTCCTCGGTCTTTTGTATAACTTGACGGAGCGTGTGTATGTGGTCTACGGAGCTGAAACCTTTTCTAAAACCGGCTTGTTCAGGAGGCTGGAAGTCGTCGAGCCTGCGTGTGAGACGGTTTGTGATGACTCTCGAAAACAACTTATAGACATGGCTCACAAGTGTGATGGGTCTGTAATTCTTCAACAGGGTGTTGTTACCCTTTTTGAAAAACAACACTACCAAACCCCTGCTCCATGCCTTCGGCATTTTGCCTCTAAAGATGACGGAATCAAACAGCTTTTGAAGGGCCCTAAGGACTGGTTTCCCACCCGCCTTCAGGAGTTCGGCTGTTATTCCGTCATCGCCTGGTGCCTTATTGTTTTTTAGTTGTTTGAGAGCCATCCTAATCTCGTACAGGCTGACGTCCGGCATATCTTCGGTATGGTGTCGAGTCAATTTAGCTCGTGGGTCGTTAGCTAAATTGGAGATGGGTTTTCGTGTGGATGTGTACAGCTGTCCGTAAAAACTCTCTATCTCACTCAAAAGCTCAGGTTTGGATGAAACGATCCTACCGTCCCCAGTCTTCAGCTTCGCAAGCCAGCTCTGACCAATAGACAAATCTCTCGCAAAAACTTTGAGCCTTTGTTCCGGTCAATAAATAGCCTCTTTAATCCTGTTGTTATTAAATTGACGTATGTCGCGGGTGATCGACTTGGAGATTTGTCTATTGAGCCGGCGATATGATGCGGCATCTTCTGGGGATTGTAGAACCATCTCACTCCTTTCCTTCATGAGCTTTAGAGTTGGAACAGAGAGCCTCATATTGCCTTTCTTCCGCTGGTTCTTAAAAAACTTTGACCCAGTGGAATGGACAGCTGCCACAAACCCGTCGTTATACTCATCCACATCCACGTCGCTGGGTAGGCAATCGAAACGATTTTGCAGTTCGAGCTGGAAGCTCTCGGGGTTTTGGAGTTGGATCGGTGCTGGTCGGAGCGTAGACTTTATCAATCGAGATCGCTCTAGCTTGACGCTTATATTTAATATGCCCCTTACAAGGCGGTGATCGCTTCCGGTCTTAAACGCGTTGATCACAGAGACATCATTAAATATATGCTTCTTAGTCGACATGATAAAGTCAATCTCGTTTTTGGTGGCACCATATGGGCTCATCCAGGTCCACTTCCTGTGTTCTCGCTTCTTGAAGAAGGAGTTCATCATGTAGAGTCCCTCCTTCTCCATAAAACTGGCTAGTAAGTGACCCCGGTGATTACGAAACCCAACCCCAAATTGCCCCACTCTCAGCTCATCATCGTTTCGCTTGCCCAATTTCGGGTTAAGGTCCCCCATAACGATGGTGAAGTAGGTTTCAGGACTGTGCATGGCTTTTGATATGTCCTCATACACAGCTTCTACCTCTTCGTCGGAGTGTGAAGAAGTCGGAGCGTAGACCTGTATGACCTTCAACGAGTACCGCTTGGATACTCTGAGTATAAGGTACGCCACCCTAGTCGACACACTCTCGATCTTCACCACGTTGCTCACGAGGGACTTGTGGACGAGGAACCCGACACCTCCCTGGGACTGTTGGTCGCCCTCCCGGAAATAGAGCAGGTTACCGGACTTGAGGGTTATCGTGTCCTCACCCTCTCTTCGGACTTCCGATAGCCCAATAACGTCCCATCGTAACCTGCTCAGGTCTTCCTCGAGCTCAGCCAATCTCTCGTCTGTCCGCAATGTGCGCGTGTTAAGTGTTGCCAGGGCCAAAGGTTGTCGGTGGTGGTAGCCGGATCTTCACCGGAGATTCTTCGCACCCCTGACTCCGCTAGTGCCCTGACCGCTACCAAAGCCAGAGCACCGGGAGTCGCCGGCCCTCGGGGCCATTTTTTGTTTGCACTTCTCATAGGGGGTATATGCCATAATCGCCACGCTGGGCAGGCGGGTTGGCGATCGCAGTTTAGTACACCGCATTACAGGGATGCTGCTGCCCATCCACACGTGGTTTTGGACGTAGTTTAACGACATACCCGGGTCGGTATGTCGGTTATAATATTCAGTAATATTATATAAATATAATACTATAAATTACTGAACATTACTATAGTTATTTATCGTTTATGGTGACTGTACTCGTTTTGAATCAAATTATTAGTTGCAAAATTATAATGTACATGTTCTGAATTCGTATAGAATACCCTAAATTAACTTAATCTTATGTAGTATAAAAGCTCATTTCGATTAGGTAAACAAGTCAACTTTCATTATTTTCGACAACACTCGCTTATTTCCTATTAAGTTATAACATGTGTACTTACTGTTTCACGGATAATGCACCATCCACGAATAATTATGTATTGCACAACAAGTTACCACTGTTCCACTGAACTATTTCCAATTATGCCACTGTTTTACATAAACTTTAAGTTCTATAGTTGTATAATTTCGAGATGTGCCGTTAGTCTACAAACAAACGCAGTGACGGCGTCAATTTCTGTGGTTCAACTGGCCTATGGCCGGTCTTGCAGATAAAGTGGCTTCGACTCTCCACCAATGGCATAACGGCACAATGCTGCCACAGTGGTAAAATTTTGAACTAGAACACGGGAGTCTTAGTCACGATAAACTTTAGCGCATTCTGCGCCTAGTTTTATAGTTAATTGCAAAATGGACTATTTCGAGATACCGAGTTGTTTTAGATAAGCGTCGACTTGTCGCTGTATCCTTGTATTACAACTTACAATGTTTTAAGGAACAGGCCTCTGTAAAGAGTCCGAACGAACGACGCAAACATCCTGCCAGTTTGTTGTGGTGTGGTGTGCTGCTTTCAATGCTGGACGTAGGCCTCTCCTATCAACTATGCGTATAGATGCCTTAGGAGGTTAATGCCCATAATCGCCACGCTGGGCCGGCTGATTGGCGATCGCAGTAATGTGTCCCCTATGATGACCCTGCAGCCCGTCATTTATCAAATAATGGTTAGTGACACTTCACATTTTTTTATTTACTGAAAAGAAATGTAACATTTCACTTAGTGAGCATTTCGTATTACCATAGAATAGTCTGTTATCAATATCATGTAGGTATAATTGTTAAATAAAGTACACATATACAAATACAAAAATAAAATCATTATTACATATACAAGGAACTTTTTTATATTTATTATTAAACCAATAGACAGCAAATAAATAGTTGTGCAGTAGATAGTTTTACTTATCCCTTCATCTGCTTGTTGTCAAATCAAAATAATCCGAGCACCTTACCTTCTATTCCATATATGCCTACACGTATACGAGTAAGTTCAATTGTACTTTTATTGTATTGTGTGAAATTGAAAGGATTTTCCGCTACGCTCTCATCTCCGCTACTCGCTTTCACTGCTCCACACCCTACCGCGACATAGTAACGACGCCGATATATCTGTCTCGTATTATAACAATAGGAGTATACATTGCGTGATACGAGCACGCTACTCATCTCGAAAAGGTCTTAAGTGACTCAAGTTTTCTATACAAATGAGACTTGTTGTGATTAAGTCGTTATTATTCATGACATAGCGTTTATTTGGGATTTGTCGATAAGAGTTTGGCTTGGCGAATCAGTGGAGACGGGGTATAAGTATAAACAAGTCAAGAACATAAGATGATTTGGATTAGCTACTCGTATTGTAATAATAAGTTTCAATCCGCGACGGTGTATATAAATATGTAGGTAATAACTATATTGACAAAGGTAAGGAATATGGGAAACGTTATCTTAAGTAGTTTAACGAAAAACGGGTCTTATTCGCGTAAGTTTACGTTTAATATTATCATGACGTAACACCTTTGGTCGCAGGCAGACTGACGAGAAAACGTATCAACACCTTCTAGCTGCGCAGGTTTTGCGAACTACACACACTTGGTCTTGATTATAATATTCCCTTCTAGGCTAGGGTTGTTACTACGCCTATACACAACACTCAAAACATCCAATGCCTTCAAAATGGATGTTTCAGGCGGACGACATTCCCTGCCCCTCATTTTGATTAAAATTCTGATGTTTCTTACTTTCAATAGCTTCACGTACTTTTCGGCTATGATTAATACATTCGGTTGAGAGGACTTTCGGACTTTTGATATGGAGCTCAACCCAGTGGATTGGTCCAGATTCCAACAAAGGCTCGGCCTCGGCCACAGCAGACTTATTCGTTTGACGCTTTTTAACAGCCGTGATAATTATGTTCCTCGACCCTTTCAGCTGTGTGTGTGCAGAAAGGGAAACCCTGTGGAAAGGTTTTTGAGTGGCGACCGAGTACCGCAAGGCACAAGATGAGTAGAACCTCTACAAGGTTGACTAATGACCTGGTGAAAATCGCAGGAGTCCGCTGAATGCGGGTGGCGCAGGACCGCTCCTTGTGGCAATCTTCGGGGGTTGGCAATAAATCCAGTAGTAGACGTCTTTCGTGATGATGATGATGGCTTCAATGAAGGCGCCATTAGAGTGAAAGAGACACGTCATCGTTTGCGGATTTGGAAGTTCGCGTTAGGGCTGCTGGTGTCACAGAATAGTCTTACATCAGGGAGGCTAGCCCATCTTTCGAAGTCATCTGTTAATGGATATTTTTGTCTGTCACTCGCATGGCGACAGATCATAAGTAATCTGAAAGATGTGCTAGAGTAGGCGTTGGCTCTATGCTGTGACCATATATAATATGGACATATAAAGCGAATTCAAAAATGCTCCCAAAAACAATTGTGCAATAGAGCTAAGACACGACAGCGCTTTTTTAACACCGCGTATAAATGTCGGTGCAAAATCTTTGGCAAATGCAAATAAAAAGCCAATCTAAACTTTCATGGACCAATCATAACTATTTTTAAATAACGGTTTAAGTTTTTATAGGATAATATAGAAATTTATTAGCGTGATGTATTGAAGACGAGATGAAACTTGTCAACAAAAATTCAAGACCATTTTTGAGAAACCATTGAGTATGACTGTAATGTCAAATGTGTAATTTTGTTTTGACTTGTGTTTTTGTACACTAAAGAATTTGAATCTTGAATCTATGGCGTGCAGCTTCCACATTTTATTTGTTCGTAGGCTATATGAAAACTTTCTAAAGTAATCTTGTCAGATTTTCAAAAATCGCCCGTGAACAGCCTCCGTAAGTTATAATGAGCGGTGGCGTAATCGCTTTGTCTGTCTGCCGGAACAATGTGCACCCATTCACGGGTAGTCTTTTGTTGGCGCGGGTTAATTTATTGCGCTCAGACGCAGGGTTTGTTTTATTGAATGTCTGCCTTGAGGTGTTGGGAAGTTTCCGATTCATCATCATCTTGCTATCAGCTTAGCCGTGTGGTGACGGCAGTAAAAATACATTTGTCACCACCCCAACTCCTCCTGCGGTTGTCGTAAGAGTCGACTAAAGGATTGAAGTGTCACTGACCATTATTTGATAGATTGATGATGGGCAGCAGCGTTATCATAATGGACACATTACTGCGATCACCAATCCGCTTGCCTAGTGTGGAGATTATGGGCATTTACCTCCTAATGCGTTTATACGCATAGTTTATCGGAGAGGCCTACGTCCAGCAGTGGACTATAATAGGCTGATGATGATGATGATGAGACGCAGGGTTTGTTTTATTGAATGTCTGCCTTGAGGTGTTGGGAAAGTTTCCGATTATGAGTATATGATTTTTTCGAAGAAACTGTACCGCGATCTTTCAAAATTGTAAATGTTTGGAGAGACATGGACAGAAGGTCAAGGGACAATAACAGTTTGACTTGTTACATAAAGTTTAAAAATAAAAATGGTACAGTGATCCATAGCGATTCAAACAAATGAAATAAATATCAAAAATCTACACCACTTCCAGCGTTTTGTAAAGTTCGGTATTTTTTCTTTGGCTTAAGGTATCTAATATTTAAATAAAAAATCTAGTTTAGGTGCATTTAGACCGAACAAGCATTCGCTCATGCTAGCCCCCACTCTCAACGAATCAACGAATTTCGACGATGATTCGTCGAAATCAACGAATTTCAACGAATCACGTATTGTGTAACGAACGAATTTCGTAGAGTGGGTGATAGAATGAGCGAATGCTCTTTTTGTAAATGCACCTTTAAATTTCGTAGCCAGAAACTACATTGCAAGGATGCTGATAGGCTTTACAGTGATCCCACACTAATCCACATCAGACAGAATTTCCACAAAACTGATAGTTTATGTGCTTACTTAAACTAAAACAAAACATTTTATTTTAATTGTAAAAATAAACTTATTAATTTAGTATGTTTTCTGGTGATTATTTTACGAATAGGTCACACATAAGGGCCCAGTTAACAATTTTTTTTTTGCAACAGTATAAGAACTTCTGTGATTTCTCTAACATTTTCTAAAAATCTTATCTCCCTCGGGGTACTTTTAAAACATCCCCCGAATTTGGAAACTAATGATTGCTGAATATTTAACTCCTTAAATATTTGTTCGAGATATACTTGAAGAAATACTTTCAACAACTTTTTATACGCCAATAAACGACGATAATAAGAATTAAGAATAATATTATATGACGCAAGGTGGAAAATGCCCATGATAGCCAGGCTCGGTCGCGCTGCTTGACGCTCGCCACTCAGGCCTTATGGCCTGGTCACGACATCGGTCTAAGGTGACCGGCAGGGTGGAAAATCTAACATGCGAGGAGAGGGAGTTCCAATATCGGTCTTACATTTTAATGTATGGGTTTGCTTGCAGCCTGTCGTCTTAGACTGTCGTGGCCAGGTCATTACCTACACATTCTTGTGGTAAGGTCCAGAGCTGCCAAAAAGTAATCCTATTATTACTCCTTCCAATACAAATGTTATTTACAGAAATGATCAGAGGCCCTACCGCGAACCACGAAGGAAGTATTGCCTCCCTGTTATACTTACGTACGAATTCACGAGTGCGAGAGAGAGGCAACACTTCGTTCCTGTTCGTGGGAGGGCCTCGATTAACTACTTTTTGCCCAACTCTGGCTAAGATCACAGTACGATGCCACATAAAACTTTGCAGTGGCATCGGGCCATGGTATTTGAAATGGAGTGTACTAAGTTAATAATTTACTGAGACACTACGACACTTCATTGATTGGTCTATAGTCGGGCTATTTATCAACTGAATTCTTTAAACATTTCTACGCTGAGCCATCAAGGGAATAGAAGTACTAAATAATCTCGTATTTGCGTAGGCATTTTAAAAGGGTTTGCAATTTTAGAGAATTTTCAATGCTAAGAAAATGTATTTTGTAATTTTCAACTGATTTCAAAACGACGGTTTCCAATTCTTAGGGATCATTTATTATACTTGCATGCGTCGCGGGAGTTATAGAAATGTGAAGTTCCGTTCTCTAGGGAGTTATATAAATGTTAACTAGTACGTTAAGTACTTAGAATTATATTGACTTAAAACATTTTTTGTGTGATGCAAGCGTGATGAAAAACATTGTATGGTTCATCACGGTCGGTAAGCGGATTACAATCTCGAATGAAACCCTACTCCGTCGGGCTTCTAGCAGGCTCTCATTAGAATACTTATTTAATTCCCTAGATATCTAATGTACTATAAGGGTCAAACTTAAAATCATGTTTTGAGTCTTTCCGGTGGACATTTTAAAAGTTAAGGGCTATGAGAGTTAATTTTTTTATTAAACCCTCATTGTCATTTAAAGGCACTCCTTCTCTTTCCTGTGGTCGATAGTTAACAGCCTGTGGACAGGTAGTAATGATTTTTATCATACAACGCAATGAAAAAGGAGTACGACTTAATGAAGATAAGGCTTTCATATGAAAATCAAGCTTTATACGAGTAGGCCTTAACTTTTAGATTGTCCACCGGAAAGACTCCGAACATGGGTTTGCATTTGACCCATAAATATCCGTATTATGAAACATACTAATGAATGCATCAAACTAAGCAATTTGTTTTATGGTTATTTATTACCTACTTGTTTTCATATCGAATGGGTGTTGATATAATTGATATATGTATTTACTTATTTTACCTAGGCAACTGACTTTGCTAGAACACGAAATTACGTCTGTTCTAAAGATGACACCAGGGGCCCTTTTCTCAAAAGCATGTATTTTGTAATACAAGTGGAAGTCACTTTTTAACACTATTAATTAGATAGGGACTTCCGCTTGTATTACAAGTTACAAGCTTTCGAGAAATAGGCCACAGGCTTCGTCATGATCACTAAATTTCACCAATATCTTTGTCAGCCTCTGTAGCCTAGTTGGCAGTGACCCTGCCTACGAAGCTGGAGGTTCCGGTTTCGAATCCCGGCGAGGGCATTCTTTGTGTATTTATTTATCACAAATATTTGTTCCTTGGTCGTCTGTGTTTGTATCTAAGTATCTATACGTATCTATCTATTATATAAATATCGTCGCGTGGTACCCACATCACAAGCCTTAATTGAGCTTACCGTGGGTTACTAGGTTGATTTGTGTAAGATATCCCAAGATATTTATTTTACAGCCGTGTTCGAGGATAAAATTTCTCTAGCATTTCTCGGTTACTCGCATTCTAAAAGTTTGTTTGTTACTTAAAACAATGGGCATTCGAAAACCAACGTTTCCCAAACTTTTCACCGTACAAACAACTGACAACCGAAATCTATATTCAGACATCAAAGTCAAAGTGCTCAAGTTTTCACTTAAGGCGAACAATCGGGGAAAGAATCGGCTCTTAATGGACGGAGAATGGATAGTGCCGGCATTGGGGGATTTTGCATAGTCAGTTAGTGCACGGATGTGGGGGGAGTGGAAGGGGCATGTTGGGAAGGTCGTGGAGTAAAAAACCTGTGTAACATTCATCAATAGAAAATATAAAAAAAAATAAACAAAGATGGCTGATTTTCCATAGCATTTTTAACAAATAAATATGTGAACTTCAGGTGGACTTTAAGGTTTTAGGTTGGTGATAAATCCAAGATTGACTTATGAAAGTTCGTGAGTATAAAATAATGCAAGTTTGCAGGTTTTTACATATTTGGTACAGGTATACATATTAATCATGCCAACAAAGTGGTATAATAAAAACTACAAAATTTTTTTTTTCGGGTACTTCCCCAACTGGTGAAGTGGATATGATTTTTATATGCTGTAATCCTATAGTGTGGGGTATCATTAAGTACGTCTTAAAAATATTATTTTTTCTAAAGTCAACAATTTTCTGAGATAATCGCTCCAGAAGAAAAAAAATGTGTCTCCCCCCTCTAACTTTTGATCCGTAGGTCCAAAAAATATGAATAAATCATGAATCACTACGGAACCCTACACTCAGCATGGCCCAATATGCTCTTGGCCGGTTATTTTTAACTTTCAACTGACGATTGATATTCGCACTCTCGCCTGCTCAGGTTCGGTTATTCGCCAGTTGCTGGCAAACATATCTGCAAACGCATTACATTATGAAAATGACATGTTATTTACGATTATTTTTCATGTAATACGCAATTCACGATATTAGGGTGCGGCTCAACTGACGCGGAGAGGAGCGGAGATGTGCAAAATTGACCAATTACATTCTTCAAATTCCAAATTCGAAACACTGTGTGCAAAATTGGCCAATGAACACTCATTGGCCAATTTTGCACATCTCCACTCCTCTCCGCCTCAATGGAGCCGCAGCCTTACGTGTCAAAGACGTCAAACAACTGTCCGACGACGAAAGTCGGACCATTTGTTTACATTTTTTGGATTCTATTGACGATTGGCTAGTAATTAACCAAGATGTCTTAGCGAAAGATGGCTGACTAGTCTAGTAAATTTAAATTAGTTGCCCTATTTCACTATCAAGAGTTGTTACTCAAAATTAAATTCGATACAAAAAAATAATGACGTTAAATTTTGTTTTCATTAAAGGCTTAAACTATGTAAAATTTTTAGGCAATTGACCCGTTAGCGATTTGTATCTTGGTTAAGAAGCTATCGTGTCCAAGCCTATCTTCAGCAATGGACTCAGGTAGGCTCAAAGTCAAAGTCAAGTCAAACTATTCTTTATTCAAGCAAGCTTAATAAGCATTTTCGAATCGTCTGACATTATCAAGAGAGAAAAAAAAATCTACTACTGGTTCAAACCCTACACCGTTCCTGAGAAGAACCAGTTAGAAACTCAAGTGGACTTATTTTTTCAAAACAGTATAATATAATAATTGCCGTGTGGTGACGGCAGTAAGAATACATTTGTCACCACCCCAACTCCTCCTGCGGGTGTCGTAAGAGTCGACTAAGGGATTGAAGTGTCACTTACCATTATTTAATAAAAGATTGTTGATGGGCAGCAGCGTCATCATAGTGGACACATTACTGCGATCGCCAATCCGCTTGCCCAGCGTGGCGATTATGGGCATTTACCTCCTAATGCGTCTAAACGCATAGTTAATAGGAGAGGCCTACGTCCAGCAGTGGACTATCATAGGCTGATGATGATAATAATATTAATAATACATCTTATTAAAATAACATGCATTAAAGAATTTATTACATAAAGAAATGATTTTATAGACATTTTTATAAAAAAGAGAAATAAATAAAGATTCATAATAATAAACAAAAATAGTTATTATTGTACAAGTTCACAATATTATTAAGCATCTAAAACTATATTACTAAAGATGTAAAGGCTGATGATGAACCACGCTCAACGCCACACCGAGCCACTTCCATTCTCCCACTATCTTCGGCCAATAGCTGGAGCCCAGCCAAGCCAACCACTGCGGGATGAAATTTAATACGCCACTGAATATTTATTTATGATAATACTAATGATTCATGCGGGCCCCGGGCTAATCATTTTTCCTACTTTGTAAGACGTGCGAGTTCGCGTTATTGTTACATTGTTGTTTTAGATGAAAACTGTTTTATTACGAAAATAAGTTATGGAAAAGTTTGAAGCAAGCAATCAAATTCATGTTACTTTTTAAACGACTTCGAAAGTTCAAAAGGAGATTCTTGATCAGACAGATTTTTGTTTGTAACTGTTATGCTCCATTTCAAATACCATGGCCCGATGCCACGTAAAACTTTGCAGTGAGTGGCTTCGGGCCATGGTATTTGAAATGGAGTATACCTCGGAATTGAACCATTATTACTGAGCCTTTAATAACTGTTTTAAAATTTGGGGAACAAATAAAATTGACTAACCAAATATTTTTAAGTAGCAACACTACCATGTATATAAATTTAGATGTCAACAGGATCAGTGCGACACTATGTCGCCGAGAGAGAGACTATCCATCCCTCTTTTATTCATATTGTTGGTAAAAGATGGAAAATCTATCTCGCGGCGACAAACTGACATACCAATCATGTGCTAAGCGTACTGGTTTCGATAATATTATCCACGAAAAATAGAGGGAATTCTTCAAATATAACTATCCGTACAATATTCACATAGCCTTGTCCTGCCCATTGTGATTCCTAAAGGGCATATTCGGTTATCGACCAATTCTGAATGAAAAGCATATTTAACTATGTTGTGGTTACACAGAAAACTCCTTCGTACTACATAAATGTAATGGATGGCGCAGGACCGGTCATTGTGGCAATCTTTGGGGGAGGCTTATGTTTAGCAGTGGACGTCTTTCGGCTGATATAATGATGATGATGATGATGATGATGTAAAATGTATAACAAAGGCGAAATAATAACCCGACAGATTGATAGAAAGTAAGTCCGCGTTAATAATACGGCGGCAGTAATCGCCCGGCTCGCTCGCACCAAAATGTGAATAGGGTACCACCTACTCAATATCGAAAAATACTATTTGAAAGTAGGTAACCATTTCTATATGTACTTAGAGCAGAAAGAAATATTTACATAATAATATATAAATAACCAGGCATCGGGCAAAAATGTGCGGGTGACGTCAAATCGCTTATTTATTTGATTTATTTTTAAATAGTATTCTTGGTTTTCATAAACAATTCTCAGTTATAGTTTATCAACCTCTTTGTTAAAATAAAATGATATCGCACTTGAAATGAGTAAGTACGTCTGACCGTCATTGTCAATCAAACGAACAATAAATTATCTTTTTAGGGTTCCGTAGCCAAAATGGCAAAAACGGAACCCTTATAAATTCGTCATGTCCGTCTGTCCGTCTGTCACAGCCGATTTACTCGGAAACTATAAATGCTACAGTAACGAAATTTGGTAAGGATATGTGCTGTATGAACCGCTACAAGATTATGATACTAAATTATAGAAAAAACCATTGGGGTGGGGGCCCTCCATACATGTAACTGAGGGATAGAAATTTTTTTTTGTTGTATGTAAGCGTGTGGGGTATTAATAGAAAGGTCTTTGAAAATGATATGAAGGTTTATAAATCTCATTTTTATTTAAGCAAATCGTTTTCGTGATATTAGCTCTCAAAGTCTGAAAAATGTGTCCCCCCCCTCTATTTTTTAAATAACGCGATATAAAATTCTAAAAAAAATATATGTTATGCACATTAATAAACTCTATCAACGATATTTAGTTTGATTTAATTATCTCTTATAGTTTTTGAGGTATGTTGATTTAACTGTATTTTTTAAATAATAAATTGATAATGGCACGGAACCCTTCACGCGCGAGTCTGACTCGCACTTGGCCGGTTTTTTTTTATTTTTACTGATCTTGCCTACTCTTCCCACTTTTAAGTACTTTAAACCTATTTATTTATCTGAGGTCACCACAGGTTTGCTCTTACAAAATTTAAATAGGTACCTAACCGTACCTTACGGTAACAAGTTACTTGAATTTTATGTTATTCTCTGCATCACCCTATCACTTGTATTTCATAATTTCATGCTTTTGTTTACGATGATTTTGTTACTTCATTTATACTATTTAATTATTACGCGTTACATGGACGTTAAAATACAAACATCATTCTGTGTGCAAGACTACGTTATTTTGATGTCATCCGCACGTTTTGTCCGATGCCTATAAAATAACATTGCTGATAATTGAACAGTTGCTCTTATTATCATTTGGCCACTACGCTAATCTTAAAGTCCAATTATCTCAGAATCGGGCCTAAGTGTAAAATGTCCCTTAATTCAAAGCGTGGACAATTTAAACTTTTTCTAGCAAAAAATCGCCGGAGAAAGTTTCTTCCTCCAACTAATTTACTGAATGTGCTGTAATTAAGCTCTGTCAGAATCGTGAGAACTTTATGTACAGAATTTGCGTTAAATTCAGCGACATTATGGTCATTTATTTACAGAGTTGCTTCGTTTTCAACCGACTTCAAAAAAGGAGGATCTTCTCAATTCTACTGTATGTTTTTTTCAATGTTTGTTAGGTACAATCAACAACACACCTGTAAACATAGGCAAAGTGCCAAAAATATGTAAACAGAACTTTATTGCCTGGATATAAAGGTGTGTATACATATTTCTGGCACTTTGTCTGCATTCACAGCTGTGTTGTTGATTGTACCTTTCGTTTCGACTTTGATGATTATTTTTGGGTGAATCAACTTTTTCCGTCTGTTATTACCATGATTATGGTCGCCTGAGTCACGTTGGTTTTATGCATAATTATGATACTTAAACTATGCAAACAGGCATTTTTCTGGTGGTAATAAATCCTTTCCTTGATGGGCCATCTACAAACATGAACTATATGGATGTTTGCATATATTAAGTAACATAATTTTGCATAAAACCAGTGTGACGCAGGCGACCGTAACCATGGCAGTAACAGACAGAAAAAAGTTGTTTCATCCTTTTTTATTAGAAAGCTCACCGATTGGGTCCCATTTTAATTTGATCTAGTTCTGATCTGATCTGACAATAGCATACATGAAGAAACCACATAAGTCATAAGCATTAAGCATGTGCAAATGGATGAATAACATAATATCAATATCCGTGCGGTGACGGAGTAAGAATACAAAAATCACCGCCCCTCTCTTCCCGTGGGTGTCGTTGGAGTCGACTAAGGGAAATACTGAGTAACCAGCTTCTCAGCCGCTGGTAGGGTATTTTTACTAGTACCCGCCTGGTTGGCTGCTACCGTACATTCGGTGTAAACGGCCGTGAAATGACTTACCTTCGTGTTTGCCGTGTTTCGGGGTCAGCCGGTGTATTTACCAACATCTAGCGGGCCAGCAAGGCGGTGGCAACTAACAGGTTACTGATTGTCTCCTGTTCGTTGCCGCCGCGATTTGGGCTCTACTTTTCACTTACGATCAGGTGGAGTGGAGCCACTTTGTTGTGCCAACGTTATTTTTATTGGGTCGGCAACGCGCATGTGACACCCTGAGGTTGCAGGCGCCCATAGGCTACGGTGACTGCTTTCCATCAGGCGGGCCGTATGCTTGTTTGCCGCCGACGTGGTATAAAAAAAAATGACGCCAAACCGATTTCGATAATTCTTTTTAACCGACTTCAAAAACTGTGATGATGGGATCTTGCAGAAATCGATTGAAGTAGTTTTATTTTTATTAGGTGATTATTGAGTTTGTTCAATAAGAATACATTTGTCACCACCCCAACTCCTGCGGGTGTCGTAAGTGTCGACTAAGGGATTGAAGTGTCACTGACCATTATTTGATAAAAGATTGATGATGGGCAGCAGTGTCATCAACATCATAGTGGACACATTACTGCGATCGCCAATCCGCTTGCCCAGTGTAGCAATTATGGGTATTTTCCTCCTAATGCGTTTATACGCATAGTTAATAGGAGAGGCCTAGGTCCAGCAGTGGACTATCATAGGCTGATGATGGTGATGGCGAGTTTGTTCAAAAAGTGAATTCACAACAGATGTATGTCTCTTGATACAAGATGCCTTTAATTTCCGTACAAAGACGCGACGAACTTCAAAACTTGGGCTTGAGTTTGCGATAAAACTGCATCGGACAAGCTTTCAGTAACTTAATATTTTCTTGAACACAATAGGAAGACTAAATTGAGTTGCTTGTTATATTTTTACCAACAGATTAAGATGCTACGAGTGGACTGATTTAAACTTTCACGATTCTCGCATTCATCATCATCATATCAGCTGAAAGACGTCCAGTCAAAGACAAAATAAGGTGTCCACAAAAATGTTCAAAAATATGTCCCAGTGCACTCTAATTCTGTGTGATAAGAACGTTGTAACATATTTATGAGCGGATTCTTTCGATACTTATTTTTGCACTTGACTGTCCAATGCAACATAGGCCTCCCCCAAAGATTGCCACAATGACCAGTCCTGCGTCACCCACATCCAGCAGACTCCTGCGACCTTCACCAGGTCATAAGTCCGCCTTGTGGGGGGCCTACTCACGCTGCGCATTCCAATACGTAGCCGTCACTCTTAATTCTTGCATTATTTTTACGAAACGGGACATAAAGCGTATACATAATATTACAGATTACCCATCGCTTTAAAACATAATGTGATCTTGGAATCAGTATATAAATATATTAGAACATCTTATACAATCGACCAAGTCCAACGGCAAGTTCAATTGAGGCTTGTGATGTGGATACCACGCGACGATATAGGTATGTAATTATACATAGATACTTAAATACATAGACAGCCAACTGCGAGGAATAAATATTTGTGATAAATAAATACACAAATAATGCCCTCGGCGGAATTCCAATTCGGAACCTCCAGCTTCGTAGGCAGGGTACCCACTAGGCTACGCTGAAGCCAGCATTCGTAATTTCCAATGCAGAAAGACTAACTTTTCGAACCAACAAGTCAAATATCCACCAATTATCTACATCTAGCTTAAAATATCAAATCAACAAACCACAGATTAAAACCAACAAGCCACTGTCACCAATTACGCGATTATGTCCTCTAGTGACAGCCCTAATCGCTGTATCGTCCAATCAGAGGCAATTACCGTCGCCGCCGACCAATCACAGCGCGCTGCGGCTGCCGCGCCAACATGATTAACGTGATTGCCATTAGGGTTGTCAATTTTGGTTGCGGTTAAAAGGCTCTTGGGTTTTGATGCTTGGTAATTGTCATCGGATTTGTGTATTTTTAGGGTTCTGACGACAAAACTGTAAAAACGGAAAGCTTAAAAGCTTTTTTGACTTCACCTATACGAATATGGGTCTTTTCTTCCCTGCTAGGAGGGAACAAAGTGTCACTTTTCTGTTCAAGGACTTTCTGTTGCCAGACTAAAAAATAACAATTAAATATTAAAAGAAATAGCACAATCGATTGCGTTTCTTATGAATCCGTTACGTAGATACACAAATATCAAATTTATAATATAGACATCTTTTATTTTTCTCAGATGGTGTGCAAAGCAGTATGCGTCACGTGGTATTAAAATTATTTTCTTCTTGACACTTGAATCCCTCATTAAACTCAGGATTCGACTTTGGAATCCCTCACTACGTTTGAAATTCTATTGTGAAATTCATCGCTTTCTTCGGGCTTCAATTAATGAACGTCTTCGACGAAAATATATCATTTTGATCCCTGGTGACACAATCTATACTATTTACGGCTCACTCGCCTTGACCGTTCGTCTGTCAGTCTGACCGTCGGTCCTATGTTATATGTTATTTTAATCAAAGACATTCCAGACAATATGTTACTATACATAGCAAAAACAGGATTTTAGGCCAGCACCACTCGTCTAAATAAATTGGCCTTATGTTACCAAAAATGTATAGGAATTTGGTAACAAAAATGGAAACTTCCAAACGAATTTTCTTGGACATTTTAGAAAATGTGGTGAATCTTGCTTACCGTAAACTAGAATACCGATTTTTATTAATATCAAAGGCGCGATCCAAAAGTACCAACATTTTGAGAATTGCTCTGGTCATAATATTGACAGATAAATAACTTTGAATACGCTAAGCAAAATGGCCGACACTGAACTTCCTCTTAGTCAGATCTATGAGATACGGGTCATTAAACTAAGTATCTTCAATAGCAAGTGATTAATATCCATCCTTTCTAACTTACCTGAAAGCCACTGGAACATTCAAGCGGATTTACGACATGTTCCCTTAAAGATTGAGACGAGAATCGTGTGAAATATAAAGCGATGTTAGGTCGTTTTGGTTTTAGATACGGAGTTATACAAAGAAACTAATTTATACCCAATCGAGGACTTCGCATAAAGAAATGAAAGTATCGTTCGTATCTTAAGAAGTACTTGAATATGGGATTTTATCTTACTGCCGATAAGACTGTGTTTCGTTTATTGTTACGAATATGTAGTATTTATTTGCAATGAAAGAGAACTTTAAGGACAAGGTTATGATTATTTACTCCTGATAGTTATGATAATAGTACTCGCTTGATATACGGCATAATATATCGTTGCTTATCGTGAACAACGCTGTAATCCAAAATAATACGCCCCTGCAATTGGAATTCTAGTGCGTCATTGTTAGAATTCAAATTACGATAGGGTAGTGTCTTGAGATGCAGCGTTGTTCATGATAAATAAGCGTCGATATGTGCTTTATGGCTGTCAGTACTACGTTCCGCTACTTTTGTTTAGGACGGCAGGACTGACTTTCTAATTCTGTCTGTCAGCTTGACACCAAGAATACTGTGCTCCATAGCTCTCTGGCAAACCTTTAGGTTGACAAAAATGTATTTTTGACCTTCCCAGGAAAAAATCTGACTCATTATAAAATCCACCCTATACAGGGCGCCCTATGTCTACGGGATATGAAGGGAAAGTACCTACCTAAATACTCGTATTCTAGAGAGGATATTTTGCTGAAAGAAGACTTTATGTTAGTTTTAAAGGCAAATAAAAATGCACTCAAGGTTTAAAATAAGAAATACTTGCTTCACCCGGAAATCGAAATCGAACCAACTGCAATTTTTCTTCAAAATTTGAACCAAACATTTTTGGTTATTCATTTAGTTTTAGATACTATGTTTCTTAACAAAAATTGATAATTTTTATCCATTCTTTCGAAGGACGTCATAAAATTACGAAAACATATTTTTTCGTATTGAAGTAGATTCGACGCAGTAATATTTAATTGACAAAATAAAATAAAGTCTTTTTTGAGCAGTATACGATATTTAAGGTAGATACTTTCCCTTCATGTCCCATAATCTTCTACACTCAGTATAGTAGTATTCCCACCCTTAAAAGCCTTTAACTATTCGATAAAACACTTATTACTTAGTACATCTAAAATATATCCTACGAAACCTATTAAGATTTGAAAAATGACGGTCCATTTTACGGGGCCGCTTGCCAGGATTGTAAAAGGTAGTTTTTTGGGCAAAAGGTTTTATTATAGCAACATATGCCACTATAAAGTTTTATTGCTAGGCCCACGGAGGTCTGCGGTGCTACTAAAGGTTCTCACTATTGTGAGAAAAGTGAGATTTAAGTAGCAAGTTATTCGTCTTACATTTGTGCGTTTATCAATAATATTTGTCTCTCGGTCATGATTTTTTCTGTGTATTAAAAAATCGGTCAAATATGATCACATGATTTTTGAACGAGCCCATAATTATGGCGGGGGCAATTCCAAAGGTGGTTACACAACGGATACGACGGCTGAATATTATGATCAGTCTATCTCCATTAGTGTTGGGTCGCTCTTACTATGGGGAAAGATTCCATTTGGAAATATTCCCCATACTGTGATGCATAAGTTACCGGCAACGATCCATCACTAATCTCGATGCACTGCTTGACATAAGCCTCTCCTCTTGTCTATGTGTTAAATGGTAAAAAAAACTCATAATCGCCACGATGGGCAACCGGGTTGGGTATCACATGTATGTTTCCATAATGAAATTCTGCTGACTGTCATCAATTTTCAGTAAACGAATAGTCAGTGACTTTTACGATACCCACGGGAATAGTGGGGGTGGTGATGAGCGTATTCTTATTGCCATCACCACGCGGCAATTATAAGTAAAAATAAATATCTTGGGACATTTTATACAAATCGACCTAGTCCACGGTAAGCTCAATTTAAGGCTTGTGATGTAGGTACCAAGCGACGGTATACATATATAATACTTAGATATATGTATACATATACAAGGTGGAATTCGACGAGGGACCTTTACGGAAATGGGAGATAGTTAAGGCTATACTGAGCAACTTTTACTATGGGACCAACCCCGAAATCGTAAAAAAATAAAATGACTTTCATACATTGTGTGTATACATGCCGTACCTTTTTGTATGGATAAGTTTTTTTTTATATACGATTTCGGGGTTGGTCCCATAGTAAAAGTTGCTCAGTATAGCCTTAACTATCTCCCATTTCCGTAAAGGTCCCTCGTCGAATTCCACCTTGTATATATTTAAATACATGGACAGCCATGACCAAGGAACAAATATTTGTGATAAATACCTAAATACACAAATATTGCCCTCGCCGGGATTCGAATCCGGATCCTCCAGCTTAGGCAGGGTCACTACCAAATAGGCTACGGAGGCTGAAATTATGATGATGGTAGATACAAATTTCAAACTCAACTTCGGCAATGGTAACTCCGTTTGTCTATAATGCTGGTTACACACTGCGCAAGCTAGAAGTCTAGTACAACAAAATATTGACCTTAGTACTTTTCTGTGACCTTCGTCTACGAAATAACCAAAGCTTACGAATTTTATGATTTCTACTTTGTAATATAATTTTGAATGATAAGTTTTATTACAAATAAATATGTAGTTTCATCTTAGACACAAAATTTGTTCTACGAATTATTATGTCTGTAAAAACCAACCACATGGGGCCCGTTTGAAATCTAATGTACGTACGTACGTAATAATTGTTTTTTAAACTAAATAGGGAAACTGCTTTTGAATAGATTATCAATTAGGTATCAGTAAAGCTGAACTGAATGTTACAATTAAGTACAAAATTACGTGTTCACTACAAGTGACAACACTGACCAGTGACCACCCAGTCTACAACCCCATCGCCAAAAACAAACGTCTTTTCAGGCAAGTTCTCAACGACGGCACTAGGGGGCGCCCGTGTTGCTAACACTATACACGGTGCTCGCGAGCATTGCCAAAGATTTTAACTATGCATTCTAGACATCAAAATAAACAAATGTATACGGATAATACAGGTTGGCCAAAAAATAAGTACATTTTTCATTTTCATTTTCATTTTCATTTCCTGTTGCCTGTGAAGTTTATTTATTTTGCCAGAATAGGGCTCCTAGGGGATTTTTTTATCAAACGGTTTTATTTAACTTATCCCGTTTGTTTTCTTGGGTCAAATTTCATTATCATCATCATCATCATCAGCCTATGTTAGTCCACTGCTGGACGTAGGCCTCTCCTATTAACTATGCGTATAGACGCATTAGGAGGTAAATGCCCATAATCACCACGCTGGGCACGCGGATTGGCGATCGCAGTAATGTGTCCACTATGATGACGCTGCTGCCCATCATCAATCTTGTAGAATGGCCAGTGACACTTCAATCCCTTAGTCGACTCTTACGACACCCGCAGGAGGAGTTGGGGTGGTGACAAATGTATTCTTACTGCCGTCACCACACGGCAAATTTAGTAATTGAAATTTCACCCTCTTTTTGTCAACCGATCGATCTGAAATATACTCCTTTGATTCTGGTGACAATACAATTATGTATATTTAGTATTATTGTAAATCCAACATGGCCGCTGCTACAAAATGGCGGATAACCTATTTTTTAAATCCCATAAATATGGGTATCAAATAAAAGGGCTGGACAAGTAGAATACAGCGCACTATACAAAAACAAAATCTGAATAATACGAGTAAAAGCTAAAAAACTGAAAAAAAAGGTAAAAGATATCACGCTAAGTACACGTGCCCCACGATTTTATTTTATTGTAAATACTATTAGAAACTCCCCAGTTCTGAAACTTGAACCAATTTCTAAAAAAATCGTCTAAGGCGTTTGTTCTGCGTCCCAAAACCTCACTGGCAAGGAGAATGGACTTATTTTTTGGCCACCCTGGATATACGTTTAATAGTTTCCAAGTGAAATGGCTGTCATGTGATGAACGTGACAAGAATTAAATGACACGACGGAACTATAAGGGTACCGAAGGATAACAAAAACTAACCCCCTTATTCAGAAACGACTTCTAATTCAGGAAGCCGCTGTAGACGTTGTAGTATTTTTTGTCACTTTCAGCCTTGTTAATAAGTCTATAAGACCGAAGAGGACAAACAATATTTAGAGGTTTGAAAGTTAGAAGACGTTTATGAATAAGGGGGTTATATTTTATTAAAACTGCCGATGTATACAGGGTGACCTCGGAGACGTGATCAGTTTTACATTTTTATTTTAACACCACTAAAAACTAGCAACTGAATGTCCTGGGGCTCAGTAAAAATAGACATACTATTTAAAACTTTTTCTTTTTTGTCTTTTATCGGTGGTTTCAGGATGTAAAAATGGCTTATCGAGATTTTTTAGTTATTGAATTGTATGATTCCCTCTTTAAATCGAGATTGTGTTTAACATACTTTTTATTATTAATCTTACATAAAAAAATATCTGGTACTTAGCTGAACATGTCACATATCTGAAGAATGTCAAAGTCAAGTCAAAGTCAAACTATTCTTTATTCAAGTAAGCTTATTAATAAGCATTTTCGAATCGTCTGACATTATCAAGAGAGAGAAAAAAATCTACTACTGGTTCAAACCCTATACCGTTCCTGAGAAGAACCAGTAAGAATCTCAGGTGGACTTATTTTGTCAAAACAGTATAATAATACATCTTATTACAATAACATGCATTAAAGAATACACGGTGCTCGTGAGCATTCCGAAAGATTTTAATGCTGAATACCTGAGCATATTTAGAGTCTTTAGTGTTATATATGTCGGAGACATGATTCACTTGTCGCAGACATGTACGACATGTCGAGTCGTCGAACGTCAGAATAGTGTTATTTACGAAGATAATAGTCTTATTTGCAATGTTTACATTTAATTTGTTAAGAGTTATAAAATGTAGAAAACGATAAGCAATGTTTTGCTTGAGATGTTCTTTGCTTGGTCCATGCAGGTAGACATTAAACGTGATGTTGATATCTACCCGCCTATGAAGCAGGTAGTTTGGAGCTGACAATATAAAAGGTCACTAGCGCAGTGTTCAGGGATTCATTCTTGATTTGGAGTTGGAATAAAGCATTCCAGGGTTGAGTAAATCATGCATGGACGCAAGCTTATAACTCTCCAGTCGTTTTCTATCAGTATAGTTTATAGTGTTGTAAATAGTCTTGTTTTAAGTGTGTACTTGTTGTGATTATTTAAAGTTTGGAAAATGTAAGACCGTCTGAGTTTCTTGCTGGTTCTTCTCACGACAGAGGTTTATCATTTGTGAACCAGTATAATAAAAGATTGTAATTTACCTTGTGTTTAATTATGTGCGTCCATGCATAGTATACACCTTTGTAAGTAGATACGATCAGTAGCTCCCCCGTTCTCGGCTGTCCCTCTGACATATAAAATTGCCTAGATTCGGCTTGGTTCCAGAGATAATTAACCTTTTTTCGAAATAAGTTGTTCGACGTAACTCGTAATAAAACTTCTTTTAGATTACAATGGTACCACAATGTGTTCTAATATTACCACATCATTTGCCTGACAATCAAAATATAAGAAACTTGTCGAAAAAACCTGCCCCAGTTATTATGATAAAAAGTATTCAAAAGGTCTAACAAAAAAGAAAAAACATTTTTTTTTTGTGGAATTTGACATTAGGTCTCATAATATTTTTTGTTTACTTTGATGTCTAGAATGCATAGTTAAAATCTTTCGCAATGCTCGCGAGCACCGTGTATATTACATAAAAAAAAGATTAATATAGACATTTTTATAAAAAAGAGAAATAAATAAAGGATCATAATATTAAACAAAAATAATAATTATTGTACAAGTTCAAAATATTATTAAGCATCTATATCTATACTACTAGAGATGTAAAGGTCCTCTAGTTGTCAAAATAAATAGAAATTAAGATTTAGAGATGTAAAAATGCTTTTTGGTACCTCAATATCACCTCTAAAAGTAAAATAAATGTATTTTTTAAAAGTCGTCTCTTTTTAACAAGACCCGAGGCATTCAGTTATAAATTGTTAGTTGAGTTAAAAAAAAAAACTGCTCACGTCTCCTAGGACTAGGACACCCTGTAGTGAGCTTAACATAAACTTTGAGTATCTGCAATCAAACACTGAACATTTTAAAGGTGCTAAGACCTCACCAAAGGTACCATTATCTCTTGAAGTAATATAAACGGTGCAGCTACAGTTTTAAGGTAGATTTTAAAGTAAAAGATGAAAGCAGGAGAAGTCTGGATCTGTCAGTGTTCGTAGATTTATTGCTAAAGTTTGGCAATAAATACCTAGTTGGAAGAATCGCGCGATTCCAATACAATTTTGTGATTCCAGTGCTATACCACTTACTGGAGCTTGCACATGAGTAGGGCTTACAAATATTCGAAAGTTGCAGTATTCGAATACTTGATTTTATTTTTATTTCGTAAATTCGAATTATATTCGAAATGTTTTCAGAACATAATACAATTTTGAAAATTTGGGTAAAATTAGTTTGTTTTGCATATTTACGTCAAATATTTCGATAAGACGTACGAGTAATATCCTGCAGTAATCAACAAACATAACTAGAAATTATCACCATGAAGGTATATCCTAACTGTCCGATAGATAATTTTGGGTAATCTTAAAACAAGATTTCAAAGACAAGGTGGTCAACAAAAAGGTGTCAATTGTAAAAGTGGAAATCAATATAACATCATTCATTTATGGAATCTTGTTGATGGACATAGCGGACACACTACTGCTTGTCCAGCGCAACGATTACGGGCATTCTAATGCGCATAGTTCATACGCATAGGTCCTTGAAGATGCCTATATCTAGCAGTGGACTGAAATAGGATGATGATGTATACTGTCCTCCTTCCTCCTCCTATTACCCTCCAGATACTGTATTTTTTTTAGTGTACCTACTTTATTTTTTTCACTCTTTAAGCTGACATAATATGTACTGTATATCTCAAAACAAAATCTGGCAACTCTAATTATGACCCTCTTTCCTGGCTAGGGCAATGGCTATAATTGTGATGTACGTATGTAACACCTAAAATGTAAAAAAGAATAAATCTCCAGAATTGGTTTGATCGATGGTACCAAAACAGAACGGATAGTAATTCAGTTCGATATAGGCACCAAATGAACGTTGGAGTATTGTCGGCCATTGTTCGGTCTCAATCAGGATTCAATCCCGGCTGTTTTCATATCGCCGATCGAAATATCATCGGGAATGTCGCGAGCAGAGCGACTGTGATCAGGTGCGGGACATACGGGGGGAAAACACGGGCGGGAACTCAGCTTTTTTTTATTATTTGAAATAGGCTTACTCATGGCCACAGACTAGCCAAGGGCAGAAACATGGCCTACGATGGAGTGAGTTTGCCCAGAAAGTGCCTATTCACCCTTGACTTGAAGGTTGACGGGTTATATAATCTCGGAAATATAGACGCCGGCAGGGAATTCCACTCCCTGGCAGTACGCATAAGGAAAGAAGACGTCTGCTTTTATCATCATCACAAATTTAAGAGCTTTGCCCTTGTCGGTGGAGTTCTCGCGACTCTGTCCCTTGTCTCTGCTACTGTTTTGAGCTCCACGGTAATAACGTGTGATAAATACGGGCGGGAACGCGGCGTTTACGTGTGCTTTACTTTGTGTTGTTTCAGTTAGGTCAGAAAGAGATAAGTTGGCCTTAAACTTGTGAAATAAATAAATAATAATAATAAATATCATCATCTTACACAAATCAACCTAGTCCCACGGTAAGCTCCACTAAGGCTTGTGAAGGGTGGGGTACCACACGACGATATATACAGGGTGGAACAGAACGACGATCTTTCCCGCTACCGACCGAGTCTACCAACTATTACGATAAACTTTCAGTATGGGACCAACATCGAACATGGAAAATTGACTTTTCCATACTATTGCGCTCGAACTAATCAGTCACTTTGTATGAGGGGTTAATTTTTTAAAAGATATTTCGATAACTCGGTCGGTAGCGGGAAAGATCGTCGTTGCGTTCCACCCTGTATAATAGATAGATACTTAGATACGTATAAATACATAGACAGCCATGACCAAGGAACAAATATTTGTGACAAATAAATACACTATACTCACGCCGGGATTGGAACCCGTCCAGCTTTGCAGGCAGGGTCGCTAGCAACTAGGCTACGGATGCTGACGATTAATAAAATAAAACTATCTAAAACGGATTGAATCGCGTATACCAATTAAATTTATATTAATCCCGACGTTTCGAACACTTTACAGGTTTCGTCGTCTGTGGGCGACTGAAAATGGAGGAAATTTGATAGATTTACCTCTATCAAAATAAAAAAAGATAAGTACAAAACTACCTACAAAGAAAAACCTGTGACCGTGAGGCTGATAGGTTTGACGGTGTTGAGATTTTTAGTACGTGCCATTTGTCAAAATTATTTTTACTTTCTATATGAATCAAAATTGTATGTTTCCGTTTAATGCATAAGATACGTACAGTTAGGATATACCTCCATGGTGATAATCTCTACTGATTACTGCAGGATATCACGTCTTATTCACCTCCATAGCCTAGGAGGTAGTGACCCTGCCTGCGAAGCTGGAGGTTCCGGGTTAGAATCCCGGCGAAGGCAATATTCGTATAGGTATTTATTTATCATAAATATTTGGTCCTTGGTCATGGCTGTCTATGTATTTAAGTATCTATAGGTATCTGTCTATTATATATATCGTCGCTACTCGCTTGATACCCACATCACAAGCCCTAATTGTGCTTACCGAGGGACTAAATCGATTTGTGTAACATATCCCAAGATATAAATTTATTTACTTATTTATTTATTGTTATATTTGACGTTAATATTCAAACCCAAGTAATTTTACCCACCTTCTCAATATTTTATTGTATTCTGTAAACTATTCGTATATACATTCGAATATTTCAAAAAAAAAAAAAATTGAATACTAGAATAATCAAATATTTGCAAACCCTATAGTCATAATCTGCACGGTCGTTCAAGAAAAGATAGTCGTCCGTATGTCGCCGCCTCCAGCGGCTCAGAGCAAAACGATTTCACATCGCATCTCAGCCCCGTACCTTTTATTTAAGTTTATTTTTACGCTCAATCCAATATTCCTAATTTTTCCGAATAAATTGGAGATTCGTTTGGTAAAGGCGCGAATTTTGTGTGAGGTTGTTAAATATTATATGTTACGTAATGTATTGGATACAGGGTAGACCTTGTTCACTGCGTATCTTGCAAATATTATGATATTTATGATACAATCGAACATATGGACCCAGAAAGATTTTGGTTTTGAAAAAAAAAGATCCCACGGATTTTTTCTTATTTTGTTGCCATTTTGCAACAACGAAGGAAATCTGGGAAATGTACGGAAATTTTGGGACATTTTATTTTCCTTTTGGGATCGAAAGAACTCGTTATTCTGAATAGAAATTACTCAAAATTATCCCATAATTTCAAGATTATGAAAATGGATAAAAGAAAAAGAAAAAAACCTTCTATCAGGATCGAGAGGAGAGAGCTTGCGATTCTGAGTTGAAACCGTATTAAAAGTTCCAAATCCGTAAAAATACCAAATTTTTACTGATTGTTAGAATATTTCTTTAAATGAAATTGAAAATTAAACAATACTATATAAAATCTCCTCCATAGTCGAATACAAAATTGTTAATTTAATAATATTCTGCTTTGCCAGCTTTTAATCAATACTCGGCTCAAAAACATGTACACGAATTTGACACTTGTACCCTAGACTTATCCTCCTGACAATGTATACATAATTTTAAATGTTAGTGTACATGTGTGTTAACAAAGCTTTGATGTTTGATTGAGACAGACTGGAAACTAATCATTTCTGTATTAGACTTGAGATAATTACGTTTTGACTTGTTTCAGTTCACTGCGCATTTGGTTCTGTTCATTTTATTTGAATATTGGATTTGATTTAACACTTTCATTGCGGACGAGTGCTACGTGCTACGCTCGGCTACGAGCATCCCCGTAGATCTCGTAGTATCCCGTGATTTTTCCGCTTTGTAGCGAAAATGGACCTCCCAAAGAGAACTCCAATCGGGAGTTCCCCGCACTCAAAGTGTGAAATATTTAAATTGTAGGATTTAGCTTTGTCCTGCTCATTGTGATTCCTAAAGAACATATTATGTAGGGCGGTCGTGTGGTGACGGCAGTAAGAATACATTTGTCACCACCCCAACTCTTCCTGCGGGTGTCGTAAGAGTCGACTAAGGGATTGAAGTGTCACTTACCATCATTTAATAAACGATTGGTGATGGGCAGCAGCGTCATCATAGTAGACACATTACTGCGATCGCCAATCCGCTTGCCCAGCGTGGCGATTATGGGCATTTACCTCCTAATGCGTCTATACGCATAGTTAATAGGAGAGGCCTACGTCCAGCAGTGGACTATCATAGGCTGATGATGATGATGATGATGATATATAGGGTCCACGGAAAAACATGTCCAAAAACTAGAAAAATCAGGGCAAATTCACACCTTATTCTGTTATAAGTAAGGTGGTTTTTCCTTTTCTAATTTGAATTTACTAGGCATGTTCTTTCCGAGGACCCTTCATATTAGATTTTTGCCAAATTATGAATAAAAAGCCTGTTTAGGTTGAGGCTACACTCAAAATTATTTTCTTTCATGTAAAATGTAAAGCAAAGGAAAAGTGACTATATTTTTAAATTAATTTGGTATAGCTCAAACTTAGTACATTTCAATAGCTCAAACTTAGTATGACTGGCAGGACAAAGCTAGTTAGGTACCATTAATAAATCGCTATAGGAGACACAAGTAGGTAAATCTCATATTCGTATTAGCTATCTATATATTATGTATAATTATCGGTACATAAAAATTTCATTGGATTTCTTTTGAGACTCTTATTCTTTATAAAATATCTATTCAATGATACCCCGCATTAATAGGATTACAGCAAAAACAATCATCCCCATTTTACAAGTAGAAAGGCTCTACATTTTTTTATATTTTATTCTACGACTTAGTCGGCTTGATTGCATTGACCTGTACAAAATTGCAGATTTCTAGTGCTAACGGCCACTGAGCTATGCTGCGGACAGACAGACGGACAGATGGACATGGCGAAACTATAATCATAATCATAAATACGTTATTTGCATAAAATATGGTACATACAAGAGTGGTACATTATAATTCAGAGTTTCACATATTTTGTCAAACGAGGACATGCAAATTTAAAATTTATATTATCTAATTAACTATTATGCATTAATTATTACATATCAGTTATATTAACTAGTAATTCTCAATAGCTACGACCAATTTGATTTCTGTTTAGAAATTCGTTAACGGAGTAAAAACATTCCTTAAGCAACCATTTTTTTTTGTTACAAAAATAAATTATTAAGCAAAAAAAAAAAGCAACCATTGAATAAGTTATAATATAATAAGGGTTTCTTATTTACTACGGAACTATAAAAATGTCTTAGGAACACGATATCTCATAAAAAAGGCCAATATTTATAAACGACTTATTAGCTTATGCGTACCTATTTCCCAAAGGTAACCCAAAAACATCTCAAGGCTCTATTTTTTAATTCAACAACCATTTATAAGCCCCAAAGCACATGACACGTACTTATAAGCCGTAAGAGAAACACCAACTGTGGCATTAGTCCTATGAGGTATTTAGTACATAAACCTCTTTTCATTTACACTTAACATATACCCTATCCTAAGTACATAGAGTCTACTTTTAGTAACATAACTGTAATATTTATAGTTGTCAGTTTCGGGGTTTTGTCCAGAATTTTAATGCAGGTTTGCAAGCCGCTATGCCCTTGTTTTAAAGTCTAGTTTTCGACGCTTGGTTGTAAATTTATTTTGGTGTGACGAGGGTCACATGTGTGAATCTCTGGAGAGGGAAGCCTGTGGTCTCTACTCCCTAAACGTTTGTAGGTCAACTATAGAAAACTGTTGTCGACTTACTTGTATTGGGCTTAGCTAGCTTACTACTGCTGTATTACGTAAATCCGTGTTGGAAGAAACTTAGGTTTGGTTCAGCTTACTGAAGTTTGGGCTTGCATTTTGAATGCGTCGAAAATTGTATATTTGCTTTGGGACTTGTAATTGTTTTGGTGACACTTAACACGTTTGCCTCCAGTACTGTTTCACTAAGCGCTAATACCATGCTGATCGAAATTATCTGATAGAACTCCTATGCCAGTGACACGCATGTGTGACCGAACAGATTGTACTCTTATGCCCGTGACACAGCACTTGTGTCAAAAACGTTCGTATTTCTATGGCATTGGCATAGGAGGCCATGAGCTGTCAGCATCCATTGGACACCCGCAACCTTTACCAGGTCGTCGCTCCATCTTGTGGGGGGCCTTCCCACGTCAATTGGCTGATGATGATGATGATGGCATAGGAGGAAGAACTTTATTTATGCTATTGGCATAAGAATAAGGTTACTCTGATCACGTACGTGTGTCACTGGCATAGGAATCAGATTTTGTTGGTCACACACGCTGTCCCCGGCGTCGAACATGTTAAAGCTGAATTACACTTACGGATTCATGTGCACGTGTGCGTTGTAATGTCGTAAATGTCATAGTAGATGGCACACCGCTTGGACGCGCACGAAACGCAAGCGGTGTGCCAACTAATATGACATTTACATACGCTACAACGCGCACCTCACGCACACATGCATGTGTGCTGCATATTCATCTTTTAAATAATAAATAAATAAATATATGATTATGGGACATCTTACACAAATCGACTTAGTCCCTCGGTAAGTTCAATTAAGGCTTGTGATGTGGGTACCAGACAACGATATATTATATACATAATATAGATACTTAAATACATATACAGCCACGACCAAGGAACAAATATTTGTGATAGATAAATACACAAATAATGTCCTCACCGGGATTCGAACCCGGAACCTCCAGCTTCGTAGGCAGGGTCACTACCAACTAGACTCCGGAGGCTGACAATCTTGGCTGACTGTCTTTTGGTACAATATTAAATGTAAGTTTACGTGATTTAGTCCCATTTATCGTTAAAATATGATATGCAAACGTGTCTAAAACAGCCCTCAAGTTTGGCATCCTGTATTAGATAACGAAAACATTCGCTAATGTATGTAGGGCGATCCGTTGCATATTTCATAAGGGGGTACTTACTATTGATTCCAGACATGCCGGATATCCGGTAACACGGACTTTCACGTGTACTTCCAAAGTTAAGCTCACTTTGACTGCTGGTTGAAACTTTTGAGACAGTTTGAAATGCTTTAAAACGGAAATGGTACTGGAAGTTCTGGGTTCGGATCCCGGGACGGGGTATCCGGGTATCTTTTTGCGCGTTTCTCAAAAATATTAGTTTACTCTGAAAAAAATGCTAAGTTGGATTTATCAGATCTTGCGTAATTCTAACCGGAATTTAAGGTTGAATTCGGTCCTATTCCTATCACAATTCTTTTTTGATCTTACCAAACTTTTTATGTTGGCATTCTACTAAATTTATTTGGTTGATTCAAAGACGTCCACTGCTGAACATAGGCCTCCCCCAAAGATTGCCACACCCATCATGGGGGGTTGTCGCCATAATCAAGTTTAGTTACTCCAATACTAAATGTATGAAACAAAATGTAGCAAAATTGATAAAAAAAAATCTCAAATTCGTCACAGAATTTTTCATGCCTTTAACTAGTATGGGAGTAACTAAAGTGAGAAATCTCAATTTACATACTTATTTTCGTGACATTAGATACATACTTTTTTTGTTTCATAACTGAAAAGTACGCACGATGCCGAGTAAAATGGTGTATTACAGTCCATGATCGCATACAAAAATTAAAAGGTACACATTTACTGCAAATGACCCTATTAATACATGTATACGAATATTCTTATCTCATCAGCATCATCATCAACCTATGATAGTCCACTGCTGGACGTAGGCCTCTCCTATTAACTATGCGTGTAGACGCATTAGGAGGTAAATGCCCATAATCGCCACGCTGGGCAAGCGGATTGGCAATCGCAGTAACAATCGCAGTAATGTGTCCACTATGATGACGCTGCTGCCCATCATCAATCTTTTATCAAATAATGGCCATTTCAATCCCTTAGTCGACTCTTACGACACCCGCCGGAGGATTTGGAGTGGTGACAAATGTATTTTTACTGCCGTCACCACACGGCCTAAACTAGACTAAATACACTGTCTTACATACAATAATTCGACCTGAATAAAAAAAACGTGTCCTGTATGTTAAGCCCCCGAAAGGAAAGCAAAACAAACTTTAATTAGCTTTCGGCTTACAGATGATCCGAACTTGATTAGGTATTTGATAAACGGGGACACCTCTTGAATAATTCTCTTTTTTCCCTCGGGATTAAATGCCTCCATTTATTTACTTCAGCGGAACAATTGGATAGGGGAACTACGGTCTGGATTCAGGTGAACGAAATATGGGTTCAGGAGAATTCATTTACTGGGGATTAGTAAATGAAGTATCTTGAAGAATAACAATAGATAAATAAACAAGGGACATGTTTATACAGATCGACAACGGTAAGCTCAATAGGTATAAATACGTACATATTTCTGTGAAACAACTCAAATAAACATATTTTTCTACTCCCGTAATTTTATTTGTCATTTACAGAGTCATGAACACACTTTAAAGCCTCTAACCTTACAGATGTCAAGATAAGTATATAATTTATTGTCTATTCCCTATAAACGCATTCGGGCATACACGCAGTGCGTTTTTGAATTTTAAGACACGTCGTGTATAAAAGACGTAAGGAAATACATGGCTGCCAACCTAATTTCTGATGAATCGTAAACCATAGAGAAGCTTTCTTTTTTAATTTTGACGTCTCCTGCTCGACTTTGATGCTTAATAAAAATGTGTTTGACTAAAAATATTTCTCAAATTTACAATTTTATTTGAAAATAAGTGTGTGGTCGTAGAAAAAGTATTGTATGCAACATTGTTTAACTGAGTCAAAAATGCTCGCGGCGTCTTTACTCTTTAATAACGATTTTCGGCTTCGTTTCAAATTGTTACCCACGCCACTCACCTTTTTTGACCTCTCTTAAACAAGGGTTTCATAAAATATTATTATATATTGAATAAACAAATCATTAAAACACTTAAAACTAGTCAAAAAGACCCCCGCGACTCGTCCCCGGTGCACCTCTGCACCATCACACTAGCCGCGCGGCTGTCCCAGATCAAAGCCTAGTAAGTGTATTTAGCGAAATTTTACAGGAGAAGCAAACAAACATTTTGTTAAAAAAAAAATAGTAGCAGAGACCTTTATCTCACAAGACTTGGTTTTATATAAAGAAGTATAAATTGTCACCCAAGAAGTATAACGTAGTTCATCTAATTATAGGCAAAATAGTTTTCTGTGTCGAGCAGCTCGTAAATTGAATAGTTCATCAAATGACTTAGATATTGATGTGTTTAATTGCTCAGTACCGTGTGTCAGGCGCAACCTAACCAATATGTATTTTCAAACTATCTAGTTGCAGGCAGTGATAGTGATGTGCTATTCTGAGGGCGTATTTAACTATAAATGATTATTGTCTATGTTGGCGGTGTTCATTCGTTCGTTTTATGTTTTTCTTTTTACATATTATAAGATAATACACTAGAGCTATTATTGTATTTAAGAATTTCCATATCACATGGGCACATGTGTGATATTGGGAACATATTTGTTAGTAATAAGCATAGATTTGTATACTGTTTCATATTTGTGAGTTCCTATAATTGGCTCTGTATTTCTATTCAAGACGCATACAGTGTTATTGCATAGCTGTTGGGATTCCTTAATAAATAAAATAAAAATAAATAAAATAAAATAACTTGCTTTATAAGATAAACTATTGAAAATTTATATATGTATCTATTTGGAACTTTTATATGCCTTACTAACAACTGATTACAAAAAATAAAAGAAATGTTATGTCAATATCAAAACTGAAACCTAGCAAGTGGTACAAAAATGGTACATTTTACGGCTTGTAAGCAGTAAACTCTTATATTTCAAATATAAAATCAAGCAAATGCCCACTTTGAAATTCGGATTAGGATTACTATTTTAATAGTACCTAAGGTAATTATGCAGTATAGTGCATTGGGGTAATTTCAAACTACAGAAATGCTCGGGTAATTTCGGAATAAATCTTGATAATGATAAAAATAATGGTACGTTTTATGGTAAATCGAAATAAGACAATTTTTGAAATTACCCCAAAGCACCCTATTTAATTGCAACCTAGGGAATTATAGTTATTTTGAAATTATTGACTACCTTAGTCAATAATTTCAAATTAATAGTTCTTTCCCGCAGAGGGTCGCTGCAAAGTACTAACAAATGACTCCTCATTGAAACTTCCCAGAAACATCATTCTAAGCCGATAAATGTCCACTACTGGACATAAGCTTCCCCTAGTAGGTTCATTGCCATAATGACCTATTTTTTTTTTAAGTTGTCTTGCACTTGTTTTTTGTTTTTGTAACTTTTAATATGATTTCCACTAAGAATCGCGAGCTCTTTCGATCCTGTTAGGAGAAAATTTGGGTATCATCTTCTGCTACGAGTGTGTGCATGTGCATACCATTGGAATATCACGTGTACCTATAAACATTACTATACACGTGACTTTTGGCTTACCAGCGAAAATAATAAAACGGCAATAAACATTCAAATCCGCAATGTGTTTTTCAAAAACTTTTGTACGAAATATCATTTGATATTCACAAGTGCTTTACGGTGAAGGAAAACATCGTGAGGAAACCTGCATACACCTGCAAAGAAATTTAAGTGTTTATGTGAAGTCCCCAACAAGTACTGGGCCAGCGTCGGGACCACGCAAAAGATGCACGTTTGATGTCGAATTGTGGAATGAAATAACAGATACAATACAATAGCAACAAGTACTGATTATTATTTGATTTGTTTTATCAGTACCTTCTGATAATTTGTCCAGGGTTCTTCCATAGAGAGACAACGGACAATACCGACAAATAATGCACGTAATGATAGTGACGTTATGAATTATCGAAGATCCAATTTTGTTTATTATCAAAAAGTACAATTTTTTGGTTGGTTCTTCGTCGGTTAACAACCAAAACGCCCTATATACGTACCAATCGTCAGTAGAAACTAAAATAATTGTAAACAAAGCTTAAATAATTGCATAATTCCATAATCGCGCACTTTTAGAACACAATCTTGGTCTCGTCACCAACTTAAAACCTTAAGCCTTGAGTTCACTAACACTTTTAGTGAAAATTATTAATGTTTTGTTTGGCCACTTTGATGACGCTGCTGCCCGTCATCGATCATCGATAAATAAATGGTCAATATCAATTCAATTCCTCAGTCGACTCTTACGACACCCGCGGGGCGGTGACAAAAACCGTAGGCAGGGAGCGCGGGAACGGCGACCATTAGAACGCAAACTTCACTCATTACTGACTTGATAGGTTTTATTTATTGTTATATTTGAATTCCTTGTACGACCCTTCGGCAATTATTAAAATCAAAAACCTAGTTAGGGACAATTTCCATATTCAAAAATCTAGTGTGTTCCATTTACAAACTCAAAAACCTAGTATAGCATGCAGTTGCCAGGTTTTTGGACTTGAAAATGTTACTTACTAGGATTTTGAATATGTTGGTGGCATGTAAGAAATGCCCTTGCTAGGTTTGGTGGGTCTCGTAACTTTGGTTCTAATTGAGATAGAAATACAGGTGTTTTTGCATTAGACGCAGCTCAACATTTGGGGCAGATACATTAAAAAAACGTATTTTGACAAAAAATGTCCCTTGCTAGGTTTTGATTTGGGACAGCCGCGCGTTGCCACGTTGAATGGCGACGGACAATCTCCAACTCAAATTGTTTAATTAAATAATTTTAGAGTTGAGTTTTTTAAGTAAAAATACTAAATATTATAAATATTTAAATATGAACATAAAAGACATTGAAGATGACAGAACAAAAATAGTTTTTTGATAAAAGGCACACAAAGTCATGTCCTCGTCGGGATTTGAACCGGCACCTGCATCTTTACATGCATTGGACCAAAATCCATCAAAAAACGCGAAATAACTTAATTATTATTTTTTGTATAAAATGAAATATCTCGTGATTCTCCGGGTTCGAATCCCGGCGAGGGCATTATTTGTGTATTTATTTATCACAAATAAAGTGTTTGTTCCTTGGTCATAGCTGTCTATGTACCTATTTCTATATTATACATATTGTCGCCTGGTATCCATATCACAAGCCTTAATTGAGCTTACCGTGGGACTAGGTCGATCTGTGTAAGCTGTTCCAAGATATTTATTTTATTTATATTATAACGTGAATTCATTTAAAAATAAGATTTGTGTACAATTCTAAATAGAAATGCCCCACTAGGTAAACAGAATGTAACAGTTGCTAATTCTTTCGTACGTTCTTATGTTAATTAAATATATTTAAGCGTCTTTATATTTACATAATGAACAGGGCTAGACCAGACACGCGGAAACCTATCTTTGGCTAGTTAATTTAAAAACATACAAAAGAATTGGTTACTGACATTACAGTCTCGTGGATTTACCCCGCTACGTCTCTCAAACCGACTTAGAAATACAAATAATAATAATAATAATATTTCAGCCTTTATAATGTCCCACTGCTGGGCACAGGCCTCCTCTCATATATGAGAGGGATTGGGCTATAGTCCCCACGCTGGCCCTAAGCGGGTTGGGAACTTCACATACGCCTTTGAATTTCTTCGCGGGTGTATGCAGGTTTCCTCACGATGTTTTCCTTCACCGAAAGCTAATGGTAAATATCATCTGATATTCCGTACATAAGTTTCGGAAAAACTCATTGGTACGAGCCAGGATTTGAACCCACGACCTCCGGATTGAAAGTCAAACGTCTAAACCAGTGAGCCACCACCGCTTGAAATACATATGGTCACATAAAAGTGTTATAAAATCCTTTGTTCTACGATACGTTATATAAATAACGGAAACTATAGATCCCGGGCGCAGCGGACACGGAATAAAACGGTAAAATTGATCCAAAACCTCTTTGTAGCTGAATTCAGATAAAATTCTAGAAGTATCCTGGGGGAGGGGCAATGGCTACTGAAAGTGAGGACTTAGGTATTTTTAATGACTGCAAAATGATGTTTTTTCAAAATAGGCTCGTCATATTGCACTTATGAATGTCAACATTATTAAAATATGATAATGTTTTATGTTACCTCCGATTCTAACCCAAATATCACACCCGAAAGTACAAGTATTTCGTGATGATATTTTTCCTTGTCAGCCTGTTATGATTAACCAGTGGAAAATCATACACATATCGACCATGGTAAGATTAAAAAAGCTTGTATTATTGGATCGATACTTACAATTAGTAATAGATTATTTTAAGTTACATTTAATGTTTGTTTTAGAGTAATTTTAGTGTTAATTAGTTTTGTAGTTAAGGTTTTTTTATAGGTTATACATGTTTTGTTCTGTAATGTAAATAATGTTTTATAAATTAGTCTACTACTTAACTTAAATTACAATGTACACATAAACATTATTTAAGAAGATGAATAGTACACGCATAATTTAACATGATATTAATTTGATGCATCCTTCATAATAATAACGGTTTATTTATGCTAACGTTTGACTGTATAAAGTGTCTAAAGTTTTTTTTATCACTTCATCAGCCTATTTCAATGTATTGCTAGACGTAGGCCTCTCTTATTAACTTTGCGTATACTCGCATTAGGTCGTAAATGCCCATAATCGTCACGCTGGGCAAGCGGATTGGCGATCGCACTAATGTGTCCACTATGATGACGCTACTGCCCATCATTAATCAAATCAAAGAATGATCAGTGACACTTCAATCCCTTAGTCGACTCTTACGACAGCAGGAAATATATTGTTGCTGTCACTACACGTCTGTTTTTTTTAAACGATATGAATGTTTACCCAAGTCCAAAGTGTCGGTACCCCGAAACCATGTTGGAAGGCATCCAAGACTCGTCTCTCGGCTAGGCACTGTTTCATATATTGAATTTATTCGCTTATTAAGCGAACACTGGGTTCGTCCTAGGATTACACCCAAATGATACGGTTTGGCAGATCAATTCATCTATAAACCCTTTGAGATACTTGAAATACCCCTTTGAAAAGAAAAACTAGAATCTATTGATTTGCCAAAACAGCGACTCCACACGAAAAGCGCCAGATCAACATTCTTAAATATACATACACCCATATATAATTTTATTAGATGTAGACAATAGTCATACAATAATGTATCTACTTCTGATGTATATATTTTTTGGAATCGTCCCACAAGAGGTCGACAAAGAGATTACATCTAAATGATACGTTTTGGAAATTCATTTTATCTATGGAATCTTTAAGATATTGTGAATTTATTGGTTTGCTAGAAACTACACTCCATGCAATAAGCCAAGCCAGATTACCTGCAGTGTTATTCACTAAGGAAACCGCCTTGTGGTCAGCGCTGTGTCAGTGCTGCGGCAGCGTTGAGCCTAAAAATGGTATTCACTAATGTACTTTAAACGACACTAGTGCTCGGCGACGAATGCGGCGTGAGCTGGAACTACATTGCGTCGAAAGTTTGACGTTTAATGTATGAACTTCGTATTCTCTAACGAAAAACAGCGACGAACTCGCCCACAAGCTTGCTCACAGCCTCGATTCCTAATGTCAAATCAAACAGCTAGGATTTTAGACAAGGCTGTCTCGACATCGAGCTCGTTGACGAACGCAGCGTCAAATGTGTCAATAAGAGAATAGCATAGCTTTACAAAATACACGAAAATGATAATAATTATTCAAATGGAACGACAAGAGTATGAAAAGTGAGCAACTAGATTGCGACAAGAGGGTGACATGTAGGCGACAAATCGGCGAGTGGCGACAAATGTGTGACAATTCATTATTTTTACCAAATAATTCGGCGCATTGGAATTTCTTACATTTCTAAAGTATGACAACGGTAGTTATAGCCGATTCATACATAATCACTGTAAGACTAACTTGTTTCATTACATTAACACGTTCATTGCGGTATGAGGTCTAAAAGATCCGATGATAAACTATCCCGCGGGGTGGCACTAAAAATACTGTTCCTATCGCTGGTGCGGGACATGTATCTTCTATTTGCAAAGGAGTAGAAATGAGACAAATATATTTTTGGAATTGTCTCTTCGAATATATTTCATCGGTACAATAAAAGTGTATCAGGTCGATTGTATCTGATACCGACAGAAAAGAAAATTTTTGCACCTAGTGCGGATATCAGGTCCTTTCGACCTGATACCCGATGACCCGCTAAACGCACCAGGATTACGATTAGTTTGTCTAGTGCCGCCCTTAGTCGACATTTTGTAGGTACTACGCGAAAAAAACGTGCAATCTCGAGTGCAATATAGATTATTGAACAGTTGTTCGGTGGGTTAGCTGTGTTTGGGTGTTATCATGAAGCGGTCCAGACGAATGCTTTTAATGTTCATTCCATTGGGGACGTTGAAAATACCGTCAAACGTCGAAGAAATGATGCAGATGTTGATACCAGACCACCAGATAGACCTGCGCCTTTGACACCAGTTTATCGACTGCGTAGTAAAGTGAGTACAAATAATAACATACATACAAGTCCGACCACCGGACACACTAATCATTTCTCAAAATGCATCTGATTCGCCTTTGTCGACGCCCGCTAATCCAAAAAGCAAAAATATACAAATATTAGAAAATGTGTCCATCCCACCAGAGCGCAGCAATATAAATTTGCAAAATATTGTTTGTATTTTATTTTTTTCTAGTTTTGTTTAATTTCGTTGATTTTTTTAACGTTGGTTTCAAGTTTTGTTTTACTTCGAATAAAACACGTCTAAAGTTTATCGATATTTTACTTTCACAGCCCTAAACTTTTATCGATAGGTTTTAATCATTCAGTGCGGATATAGGGTCGAATGGATCTGATACATTATTTTGCAGATTTAATAATCTTCTAATTCTTAGATCTAGAAACGGCTGAAGTTATATGTTGATGTGTTCATCGAAAGTGTATAAGAACAAAAAAAAAGAAAGGAATCATTACTACTAGCCAGTAAATTAAACTTAAAGACATGCACCTTGAACAGATCCATACGACCCTATGACGCTACAACGAAAAGTTCAGAAACAGGTCTAATGTACCTGATACAGCTCCAATGTAAAGTACACGAAATGGACTGCCGCAATGAACGTGTTAAAAAAATATTTTATATATTTTAATCCGATCTCAAGCTCCTAAAATGAATTCCAACATTTCTGCTCTAAAAAGCCTAAGCTATAATTTAATTTTAACCCTCACTTCAGCGGTATTACCAAAGTTCAAAGTATTTCAACCCGTTAAGCTTCATAATGACCATGTTACTGGAAAGGTTTTGGGTGTTCTTGCGTTAACCCTAACTGCTTCGAAAGACCATTTTAACTAGGTCTATCACTCCCCTGTATAATGAGTACGAACACTTGAAGATACAGGTCTTGATAATATGGCGGTGAGAAAAGGTGGGGTATTAAGTTTTATGCAGGTGGAATGGTCGATAGAACTGCTCTGACGTTTCTAGTGTTTTAGAGTTATGGTAGTTTGGTTGTGGCCTGCATCGGAATTTGGAGTTGAGGTGTTACACCTTAGAAAAGGTGGAATGCTTTCCTTGCAAAAAAGTATTTGTGATTTATTAAGTCATTGTCATTACAAAAAAATTGGGCGTACCTACAATCTGCGTAAATTGGGTGTACGCGTTGGGTTTTGACCGATGTGGACTCTCTTAAAGGTGCATTCAGACCAAACGAGCATTCGCTATTCTAACCCCCTTACTCCACGAAATTTGATCGTTACACAAAACGTGATTCGTTGATTTCGTAGAATGTAGGATATACGTATAATAGCGAATGCTCGTTTGGTCTGAATGCACATTTATGGGTCGAAACATGACGAGCAATCGTCGACTTAAACACGCGAGTAACCCGATTCGATAATATTTTAGTACCTACAATCTAATGAGTAATTTGCGCTAAATTAAATAAAACATATGTTACTGAGATGAACCTGTGTACTGTATACTGAAATTGGGCTAAAAACGTTATTTTGATGTTAAAGGAGAATGGGCATTTTGTCCCATCGATGTATACGATTGAGACGTACCTTGTTTGAAAGGGCTTGGCCATAGGATTATTTGTTTGTATGACACCAACATTGGGTTGCGTGCAGGGACCGAGATATTTAAAAAAAAAAAGCTGTATAAATAATAAGGTTTTTCTCAAATTATTCACTGTATAATTAATTGAATCGTGCTTTACATGAAAGAATGCGAAAAATGCTACCGGTATATATATTTAATCGTATCGTAGAGTCTATAAAAGGGTTAAAATTAGCTCATGTAACATATGCCTGTAACGAGAAACACTTTTTTTTCAATAAAGCACAAGTGTATACCTACACATGTAGTGCACATCATTGTAAAGGTACCGATGCAAGCTATTTTTCGTAATATAAGCTTGCACTCCAACGAATGCAGGAACCGAAATATTATTATTTTATTAGTTAATTAGCGGTAATTAACGACGCCATACTTTTTCCCCTCGACACTAGATGTCGCATGGGTACCAGAATGGACGATTTTTATTTTTGATCTAGTCGATTGAGTTATATGCCATTTGAAAGAGTTTTCCTAACATTATATTTTTACATAACACTGAATGCTGAAAGTGTCCAGATTTTTTATTTTTACGGGTTTCAAAAAAGCGCTGTATGGTGAAAATCTGAACTAAAATAATCATATAAATAATCGAACTTTTCTAAGCAATTTTCGCAGTTATGTTGTGCTTAAATTAATTAAAATTAATATTTATTCATTTCTTGTAATTAATATTCAATAATCATTGCAATAAATACCTTCAATATTTATTTTTCTTTTACTACAGACATCTCGTGACCAAAAGAATAATCAAATCCGCGGCCAGTAGCTGAACTAGTATCGTAACCTGCTCCCCGCCAAAACTGCTATATCCACATAGCCGCTTTAAAACGCTCATTTGAGGTCTATGGTTTTAAAACTGTATGCGGTCCTAGCACAACTGGTGATTGACAGTAGGTCGCGGCCTTCACAGGGCTACCCGTCTCTTTTTAATCAATATAATCAATGAGGGACTGGTAGTCTTCGACAAGAGCGCGTATTACTGCGCATTAAGACATGCTAGCCTGGTGCCTATGTTACTAACAATAATGAGTTTTGGAAAAAAAATCTAATCAGATTCAATTACTGCCTATATATTTATATCCTGTATATTCTGCAGCAGCACCACAACGTGATAGAGCTTACAACGAAATGAGAGGCATTGATTTTTTAACTACTCTTACAATTTTATAAACATGCTAGAGATCCGTCCTAACAACGTCTAATCTCCATTTAATTTAAAATGTGTTGTCTCTTTTTCACCAATAACATTGTGAAATTGATAGATAAGACATTTTTAGTACAGATGGTGCCTTTTTAGGCTCTAGTGCGAGAAGTGGGTCATTTTACGTCAGGTTTCAAGACTTCGGAGGGCCATCTGTACTAAAAAACAACGTACGAGACACGTGCAAAAACGAAATTCGTAACTAGTGTCGATTTAAAACACTCTTTATCGGTCGTGTTTTAAAACATCGCCACTAGTATCGACTTTCATGATTTTCACACTTGTGTCGTAATGCACTATAACAGTGCCAGGCCGTCACGCAACTAAATCAATTCTGACAGCTGTCAGTTGAGTACATTGTCAAAAATGTCACTTTTTGACAATGTATTTAAATGACAGAAGTCAGGATTGACTTCATAGCAGTCACGCACTGTGATGTCCGATGGACATCGATGAATAATGGATTTATATGATACTCGCACGGTGGGGTTTAAAATCGCATGGACATTTTATGAATTAATTCATTCATAAATTGTCCATGCAATTCTAAACGCCACTACATTTCGCATTAAGTGGCAATTACACTGTATATTTCGCCTAATGCGTCAAAGTATGAGGTTGCCAGGCAACCGACATTGATTGCATGCGGCGAACGACTCAGTGTAATTCCAGCATTAAAGTGGTTTGATTTCCATACAATTGTGGTTTTAGTAAGCAGTCTTTACATATTACCAGATATAAAATATGCAGTAATTTTCTCTAATATGTATGGCAATCGAACAACCTTAATATTTCATAGTAAATAAAACAATTAAGACATTTTAAACAACTTTATTTTATTGCAATAACAATAATATTTTTCATGAAAATATAAGCTTTGGGGTATCCCATACAAAACATTCCAATATTCTCTTAACTCCACTTAAGGCACTGGTCTCACCGCGAGCTACTAAGCTGGGCGAGTATCGCCGTGTCTCTTTTATTTACACGGGAGTTCGTATCTTTTGTTCGTGTTTATAGCCGATAGTTCATAGCTTAGTAGCTCGTGGTGAGACCAGTGCCTTAATCAATGACGTGAATCACCGGCCTTA